>JANVCI010155548.1:0-17220 GCA_026413465.1 Trichosia splendens | reverse complement strand
ATGTGTGTGATCTGCTGTTTGTTAGGCTATATTTTGTGTCACCTGTCTCTTTGAATAGATCGCAGTGATCATGCCAGTAGCAACATTTATCTACTTAAAAATTTGGACCTAGTTCATCCTCGTACGTGGCGCCGTTGCCCGAACCACACCAGTAAGTTCCTATGATTAATCCTATAATGTTTTAAAAATATTAGAAAGCTGAAAAAACTTTTTTAATCCAATTCTTACCTTCAAAGAACTTTCCATTTCGAAACGGGATCGGGAAAGTGCCCACTTTTTCGTCAATGTCATTATGTAGAAAGTTATCTACTTCATTTTTAATTTCAATCGAGTTTGCTTGCTTCAGCAAAAACTCACTCTATACAAATAGTTATTCCCGTTATTTTTTTCTCGTTATACAGGGTTATTGTGTATTGAGGTAGAATTTTTTGAAAATTATATATTGAAAGCATATTACACCCCAGAACTGTAGGCTGCCCCTTCGCTTTAAGACACAACCGTTCTGCATGTTCTTTCAACAGATACCCGTCGCTAACAGCAGGGTATTTTCTTCAACATACGCACTAGCTAAAATAATAGCTTTTGGTAAACACAAATTATCATTACTGGGACCGGCGTGTAAAATACATTGAGACTTTCTATGCAGAATTTGAGCATCAGTACAATGAGCCAGATTTACATACGCCCCGCCGATCGGGATATCTAATACAGTAACTTCTACTAATAACTCATCTGTTATAGAAAAAACGGCATTGGACTGTGCAACGCTATCTAACAAATCCAGTATCATTTCACCAGATAGTTGGCTAACTTTTCGAAAAGACAGTCCTATTGGCTTCGTGAAATCATCACCGCTCGAGATTTTTACCCCCATCATATCATCATCTCTCGTCTTTTTCTTAATTTCGGATATCATTTCATTAAATCCCGACAACACAAAATTCTCTAATGGTATATGTCCGTCATATTTCCGAAAATTTAAATTTATAAATATTTGATCTTACTCTAAAATACTCATTGAAACTCGAGTGCACCTTCGTTAAATCAATGTGTTGACCTCCTCTTGATGTGGATGGTATCCCTGTTAAATCAGGACCTCCTCTTGACGCGGATGGTAGCCATGCTCCTCTTGACGTGGATGGTGTCTCGTCATCGTTACTACTATCAGACGTCGTTTTTCGTTTACTCAGCCCTATATATAAACATTATTAGTTATTTTGAACGGTTGATTTTTTATTTTTAGTACCTGAGCCATTCGTCTTTGAATAACTCCTCTATAACTCTGCACATTCCCGTGATATCGACATTTTCCACTTCGTCGCTTCCTCTTCTTGTCTCTCGCGATGTATATGCTGCTGCCAGAACCACTCATTATGAAATTCAGGACCGCGAAAACTTAGATATAATCTGAACTAGGGTTTTAGCCTTTCTACGTACTTTCTATGTCTGCTCGTGGATGTCGCGAGCATGAAATATCCTGCAGATTCCGCGTTTTTCGGTATCGCTTGATATTTGTAATATAATTTGAAACAGGTGTTCGGTCTTAGACGTTCATAATCATATTCCAGATATACTGACACGCATGCAATGTCCAAATCAAAATGGCTCGTGACCCATTCACTGAACATAAAGTTATTGAAAAAAAGAACGCATTGAATAGGTCATTATGATATCAATATCATGACATCCTATGCGGAACGCCACGCGATCAAAGTTGAAAATTTTTTCTAAACTCGTAGTACCTACTTATCACGAGAAATTGATATTATAATGATATCTTCAAATGTTTCATGCATGAATAGATCAAAGTTTATCGTGTTATGTATGAATATATCGATATCGTTGTACGAGTTTGTAAATCCTGCCTTGTAAGCAGCATATCTACCAGACACACAATACATCACATTTTGAGAATTAACAAATTCGAGTATGGTTCTTATCGGTTTGGGTAATGGTTCACTTAACAATACTGCTTCCAATTTTTATTTTCGGTTCTCCGGTACAGCAAAACTACATACCGTCCCGTCAACTACAGACACCTTTCATACAATTTTTTTTTTTTTTGAATTACTCCACTATTTTTTTTTGCTATTTTGCAATTTTATTCGTAATATTTACATGGTATTAATACCCCTATGGCAACAAGAGCATCTGCATTTACATCAATTATTATCTTTTCATAATCGTTTTCGCATTACCATTGATTTTAACAACCGTATAGCTAAAAGACTACGTACCAGACGTCATTTTTTAATCTCTTGCAACATTGTCGTATTTTTTTAATTGAATGTACATTATCGGGCAGTAAATTTATTCACTTTATTGCCTTGTTTATACGCAAAGAACGAGTCTGCTATTTTTTTTCTAGTTCTAGTTTTCGTTTTCCTACCATTCCACATATATTTTCTAGTATAAAAAGAGCGATTTTCTCTATCAATTCATACAGTTCGAATATACTTTTCAATACTATGGAATCACAAGACTTGTTTATAGATGAGGTATCTATAGATCTTAGCAGATCTTACTCAATAATTTTTTGTTTAAATTAAACGCCTATGAGCTCGACTGCGTCGATTATACGGATGTGTATATGCATTATGTAGGCCGCAAAAACGATCGTATGAAAACGTTGATTCTAAATCTGGAGGGTATGCCTAAACCTCTGTTGTATGTGGTGTGCCTGATTTAGGGCCGTGCGGTGCCAGGCTCCCACAACAACATTAACCATTCTCTATTTGTAAGCTTCCGTTGAAGAGTTCCAATAACTATTTTGGTGAATGCGATATCACTTCAAATCCACTTCTTTACTTTTTACTTTTCTTTATTAATTCATTTAACATAATTAGATTTATAAGTCATAAAGATTCAATATGTACTATTTTCTTAATGATACTTCAAATAAAGTTCACTTTCTTAGTGTGAAAGGAAAGACGTGTTTTTGTTCGTCTTCCTGAGAAGAGGAATGGAATTAGACTGATTTTAAAACGACAATTTCTTTAAGTCATCAACTAGTTTTGCGCTTAAAGAAATTGTTTACGCCTACTCAAAATAACTGTGGTGAATTTCTACACCAATAACAATTGCATATTTACAAGTGAAGGAAGTGCGATATAACAAGAACGATGGCTTGTAATGCCATGTGTAAGCAATTCAATTTCGATACACGAAATTGCTTATCTTTTAACATGCACTTTCTGTGTACTGCGATATGATACCTTTTCAAAATAGGGTGTCATAAAATAAGAAATGCTTTTTTATGAATGTTTTTTATTGAGGGTTTTTTATCTTTTCTAGGAAACGAATTTAAATTGTTCTTGAAGAGAATAATTTAACATGGTCATGAATGACCAAATGTAAAAATATTGCATTTATTTAAAATAGATGTTTTACTTATATCCAGTATTTGGTAATTTCGAGTTTTTATAGAGAACTTGCGATTGAATGGGAATTTCTATAGGAAATTCCGGTATGTGGAAAAAGCACATACAACACCTCCTTCAAAGTTGACAGTGGCTATATTTTGTATAACCTGCCTCTATGAATAGATTGCAGTGATCACGCCAGTAGCAACACTTAAAAATTTGGACCTAGTTCACCTTCGTACGTGGCGCCGTTGCCCGAACCACACCAGTAAGTTCCTATTATTAATCCTAAAATGTTTCAATCTTAGTAAGAAAAAATTTCTTTTAGAGTGAGGTTTGTAAAAAAACAGAAAAGTGCAAGTTTTTCAATTTTAAATCAGTTTATTTCAATCCTTTTTTAAAAACAATATTAATTGTGTTGAAAAATAGTTTTTCTTTTTAAAAAAACATTGTAAAAAGTTGCTTAAAAATATGTTAATTGTTTTTTTTTGCAAAGAATAAGATATACATATATAAATTTTTTGATAAATATGAATATTTGCCCAAACGCATTTATTTTTTTATCTTAAGTATATAGTCGAGATGCGTATTTAACAAGACGTCTGCAGAAGGGACACGACTTTTCTCTGAATTTAATTGCACAAGTATAGCAAAGACCACAAGCACCAAGAACGGAATTTTTTTCCTTATTAAAACAAATCTTGCATATATTAGGGTTGTTATCATTGGCACATGCAACTGATGAAGACAATGAAATCACTGTATTTTTCCTTGCATTACTATAAAAAAGTAAAAAATAATATTTCAGGTATATTATTTTTGAAAAGAAGATTTTGAGGAGGTAGACCAATCGATTCTGTATTGATACTTCCAAATTCATCGTTCCCTCTTCCCAAATATTTCATTTTCACATTCGAGTACCTAGTCTATATTTTCCAGATCATATTTTTGTAGGTTGTAGAAAAAACACTTTGGTAGATCGTAATTGAAAACATCCAAATATGCACGAATTTTGGTACCAAAACTTGTTACCACTTTTCGCAACGTCTTAACACGATATATATCAAGTTGTAATTCATCAGTCTTTTTAAAAGCTTGGAAAAGTGTATTATTATCCCGACTCGAAACTACATTTAATGTGTTACTTTGAGCATTCTCTTTACTATTTATTTGCACAACAGCACTATTATCCGACGTTGCTTGAGTCCGACTTGTTTCAGGCAAAGGTTGATTATCAGGCATATTGCTTGCTGCATCCTTCTTCGAGTGACTTCCATGAGTTGAGTTGGAATATTTCGAGCTGGAAGTCTCCCCTGTTTTCATGTTTTTTCCATCATTCGAGGAAGGTCTCATGGCTAATCCATACTTCCCCACTGCAGACTCTCCCGCTATGAGTGGCGCTATTTCCTCTTCATACTTTACCACAATCATGCTTCCTTTATCGCCATATGCGTATTTAATTCCCATACGGGGATCAACTTGCCACGGAATATTCTTAGACATTTCATTTAACTATACTCACAATACGATTTAAACGAAGTTCTGTTGTATTACTGCCTTTTGCTCTGTGCTGCACGCAGTATTTATTCGTAATCAAGTTGATGCTTGAGATTGAACTGATTCAAACATTGGCTGACTATCCAATACAATGTTAATTAAATTAGATCCTTCCATTTCTCTTGTCGAATAACGTGTAATTAACAAGGGACTCTTTAACTCTTTTTATATAAAATCAGAAAATTTTTAAAAAATATTTCTATCTCAGTTTCATATTACTTTTTTGTACATTACCATTTTCGGGTAGCACCAAGAAAAAAATTCTGGGCTACGAAAGAAGGTACATATAAAAATTAATTATTGTTCAGTTTAGCTTTCAGTTTAGCTTTTACATTTCTTAAAAAAGTGTCTAATCAAGTGAAAAAAGTTAATTTCTTTTTGAAAATGAAACGAAATCAAGGCGATCCAATGTTTAGTGAAGGTAATTGTTTTTTTAGTTTTTTTTTTTTGTGAAAAACAAAAGTGCAAATTCTGTGTATTTATTAACAGGAAAGAAGATGAAAAAATCCTGGGAACAAATACTAAGTAAAATTAAGCAACGTAATCCGAGAATTGAATTCATCAATCCACTTGACAATTCTACAGATTCGGAAGACTGTAACATTGATTTACCAACTGTAGATCCTCTGGATATATATGAAGGTTTTTTTCTTTTTTCTTTTTTGAAATTATTTCGATACTTTAATTTATGTTCCTTATATAGAACCATCACCTTATGAGAATATTTTATCTTTGTTACCGAGTTATAATGATTTGATGCCTTCAACATCATCAGATCTCCAATACACGGAGCTTCTTCCAATTAACCCACCGATGACCGAAATATCAGAATATGGAATTTCAATTTTGCCCGTAAATGAATCCATACCTTCAATAACATTGAAAGCTGTACCGATTGATGCATCATTGTATGCAAATCCGAAAACGTCAACATCAAGAGACGGTATATATGCAAATCCAATACCGTCAACATCAAGAGATGCTAGATATATAAATCTTGTGCCGCTATCATCAGGTAATTTTTTACCTCAACCTAAACAGGATAATGTTCAGTTGGGTAGGGGCACTAATATAGTAATGAAAAAAAAATATGAGTCTTACAGTAAGCGTTTTAAAATTAAAAAAACATTGTATTCATTTAAATTTAAAGAATACAACATGTTTGAAGATTTCAAATCTTTTTTGGTTAAAGGATTCAATGAAATGCTTACTAGAGTAACCGAGAATTCTAATAATAATGATTTGATAGGTATAAAAATTAGTACAATGTTTGAAAACAAAGGTCCTATTGGTACAAGTTTTCGCACTGTTGAAAAACTGAATGGCGAAATTATTCACGACATGCTTTTTGCTGTTGTTCAATCAAATGACTCATTTTCAATATCAAATTCTCTTGAAATAGAAGTAACCATTATACATAATCCGTATGTAGGAGGAATTATAAGATTATCTTACTGTACAGACTGGCAGATTTTACAAAGAAAACGTAAATCCATTCTTCATGGAGGGCCATCTGACGATATGTTATGTTTACCAAAAGCCATATTATTTGGGAAAGCGAATTCAGATAATAATTTTAATCTCATCGAGCAATTTATGGGGAATGAAGAATTCTTGCAAAATGCAGCTATAAAATTATGTGAAAAAGCTAATGTTACCATTACAAATATAGGATGCACCCTATTTTCTATTTTTAATTTTCAAAAAATTTTACATGATTATTCAATAACCATATATGATCAGAAGGTAAACAATGGAAATAAATATTTTTTGAGGGCTGGTGGAGCAAGTAAAGAAAAGTCTATTTATATATTTTATCTGAGAGATATTAGCCATGCTTTTGCCATAAAGTCGAGAAAATCTTTTTTTTCCTGCTCATATGAGTGTGATATTTGCGGTTTTCTATATAGAGTAAGAAATTCACATTTGTGTAAAAAGAACTGTGACGCGTGTAGATGTCATTTTGAGTGCCTTGTAGAATCCAGGTTAACATGCATAAAATGTTGTCGTGAGTTTCGAAGCAATACTTGTTTTGAAAATCATTTGCTACCTGTAGATGAACATGGAAATATATGTAATTATGTTTTCTATTGTAGAGGTTGTGAAAAATTGATCGAGTTGAAGAAGCGAAACACACAAAGACATATATGCAATGAATTTTTTTGTAAAATCTGTTACCAGCACGTAGACGAAGGGCATTATTGCTATGTAAGACGATATACCAAAAAATTACCGTCCGATTTTGTTTTAATTTTTTTCGATTTAGAATGTATGCAGGAAGATGAAATTTCCGTAGACACATTTAAGCATGTAGCAAATTTGTGTGTTATGCATCAAGTTTGTGAAAAATGTTATTCAAATAATCTAAATGATATACATTCATATTGTACATTCTGCAAACTCGATAATCAGAAAATTTTTAGTTCTACTAGTTGTATCAAAAATTTTATTGATTATCTGGATACTCTAACACGTAATACTACGGTTATGGGCCATTCGTTACAGAATTACGATGGACATTTTATACTTGAAGAACTTGCGAAAAGGTCATTTAAGATGAAAATTATAAACAATGGGCATAAAATCCTATACATCAGTTACAGAAATATACGATTTATAGATTCACTATCATTTTTAGCAATGCCTCTTTCATCGCTCCCAAAAACTTTCGGTTTTTCTGATATAGAAAAACGGTTTTTTCCATTCTTTTTCAACAAAAGATCAAAATCGGATTATATAGGCAAAATGCCACCGAAAGAAATGTACGGATGCGAGTTTTTTTCTGAAGATAAACTAACAAAATTCAATGAATGGTATAAAGAGCAAGTTGATAAAAAAGTGCTTTATAATAATAATGATGAATTAATTAAATACTGCATCAACGATGTAGTAATTTTAAAAAAAGGATGTTTAAAGTTTATGACTTTATTCATTCAATTATTAGACGTAAATCCTCTAATCGAGAGCATTACTTTAGCAGCAGGAATAATGTTAGGTTTTAGAAAAAAAATTTTGAAGGATAACTCTTTGGGTATTATACCCCCAAATAATTACGGCTACAATAAAAAGCATTCTTTGATTGGTGACAAATGGTTAGAATACAAAAGAATTCAAATAGGTGGTAATTTTATATACGAGTATAAACTACCCGAACGTGGGTTGTATGTGGATGCTATACAGTTGAGTACTAATCCTCCTATAGTCTTTGAGATGCTCGGCTGCATATACCATGGATGTCCTTTCTGTTTTAAGGATCGAAATGTACCTAGCGTATTCAGTAATCTCACCATTGAGCAGAATTATCAAAGCACCTTTATGCGTTTAGAGAGAATAAGATCTGCGGGTTATTCGATTAAATTTACTTGGGAGTGTAAATTTCGAGAAAAGCTTAAAAAATATCCTGCTCTAGATAAACTATTGTCTAATACACCGCGCATAAAATATGGGCGAATTGACCCTAAAGATTCTGTATTTGGAGGGTATTGTGATATTTTCAGAACTTACTATCAAATTAAAGAAAATGAAAAAATTTTTTTATTGGACTTCAAGTCTGTTTATCCATATGTAAATAAGCGGTGCGCATACGGAATTGGACATCCAACAATTTACGAGACAGACGCATGTCAAGAAATTGATATTACCGACATGTGTGGCTTTGTAAAATGTAGAATTTTACCACCGTCAAATTTATACCATCCAGTCTTACCTTGCAAAAAATTTGATCGTATGGTTATGGGGTTATGCAATGCCTGTATGGATACTGAAAATGAGAAATGTAATCACAATGAAGAGGAAAGGAGTCTAGTAGGTACTTGGGTAATAGCTGAAGTTACTTTAGCTATAGAAATGGGTTATAAAATCTGTGAAATATACGAAGTATGGAAATATGATTCTGAAGTCTATGATCCAATTTCACGTAGTGGAGGGATATTCACGGCATACATGAATTGCATGCTAAAGTTAAAGGAAGAATGTAGCAATTGGCCTCGCGCAAACATGACTATTGAAGAAAAAAATACATATATTGATAATTTCTTTGAAGTAGAAGGAATCACCCTTGATCCTAATAATATGTGCTCCAACCCCGCCCTTCGTAATTTAGGAAAATTGTTGGCAAATAGCCTTTGGGGAAAATTCCTACAGGGTTCGGATAGATATCATACTACAATTTTTGATAACCATAAAAATTTTTTTGATCACATCTCTTCACCAGGCGTTAAACTCAATGATGTCTTACCTTTTGGTGAGAAATGTGTTTGGGCAGTTTGGAAATATGATGGCGTGGATAATCCATATCAAATAAAACATAGTGTTCTTACTATCGGAGCATTTACTACAGCTTATGGTAGAATTCATTTGTATCGAAATGTTTTACGTTATTTAAATTCTGCTGACATATTTAAAAACAGGGCGTTGTACACAGACACTGACAGTATATTCTACATACAGGGTGACAATGAAAAGTTTAATGTCTCTATAGGCGACTGTATTGGTCAATTGACAAATGAGTTATTAAAATATGGTAAAAATGCATATATTACAGAGTTTGTTAGCATTGCACCAAAAACCTACTCATATAGAGTTTTTAATCCCGACACATATGAGATTACTGAAATAGTAAAAAGTAAAGGGATTACGTCATCTCACAGAAATTTACAAACTTTGAATTTCGATAGATTGCACAGTCTTGTAAATCAAACTGAAGAATATATTTATTTTAGTAACCCGAAAAAGATTAAAAAATTGAAACCATTTCAGATAATTACTCAACCAGAAGGTAAAAAGATTAAGTTTACTTTTAACAAACGCATATGTATCGCTAATAATAATATCACGATCCCTATAGGATTTAAAGAATAATGAAAAAACATTTCTTTTTGTAATTTTTTTTATTTTTAAGCAAAAACATACGTTTTTAAAAATAAAATTACACAAAATATATTTATTGACTTTTATTATTAGTCTGTAAGAACAATCCCAATTCCATAAATATTCGTTCAAAGTTACATTTGGATTTTTGTTGATCTAAACTAAAAAAATTTGACACATCGAGATAAAGTACATTTTTCTCTACACATTTTTTCTTATAAGTTTCAACGTACAAAATTAAATCACTTTCGAGTGTAGCCAAGTAAACAAGCATTGATTTTATTAAAACTAATTGTTGCCATAAATGAGCAATCTGAACGCGTTAACGTAAAAATCATTTTATCTTTGCCCAACGTTACAGTTTCACGAAAATCATCCTTTACGAAAGTAATGTTGTCGGGTAAAATACTTATTTTATTCATAGCTTTTAAATCATTACATATGCAACTTGAATTACACAAAGCAAAATATTCTTTATCCGAAAAATCTATGGATTTATTATCCATCGTATTATGCATTATAACCACAGGTTTCAATGTTGAGTACGATAATCCAACAGAAAGATATTTGGTAGATGCGTCATCCATGAAATATGTGTATGAATTCAGCAAGCGCTGTAGTACATAATCTGATTTGAATACTACTTTAATTTCTAGATCGCCCAGGCAACCGCCCGCGCCGCCCGCGCCGACCGCGCCGACCGCGCCGCCATTCTGAAGGATTTCAGTTACTTCTTGATTTTTCCTCATTGTTCGATTTTTCACAATTTCACGTTTTTTTATTTTCAATTGATCTATTTTTACATTATTTTTCTTGATGCTTTTTAATTTCGGAACTGCTTGCTTCTTTCCTTTAATATTTTTTATTGAAAAACTTTTGCTTCGATTTTTTTTTATTATTGCTGGTTTAACCATTATTACTGACTCGCTAAACGATCAAACGTTGACTAATATTTTGAACATCGCGATCTACAGCATTGGTTGTATGGAAGAAACAAGTTTTTATTTCCACCGAATTGAAGACGATGTCCTAACTTGCGTACTCTATTATTAACCTTGAAGTGCTTGAGATAAAGATGTATGACTTTATTGTCATTGTACTCAAAGTTTTTATTCGAGAACATTTTTAGAAAATTTTTCATAGTCTTTCCCATACATTTATAATATAGAAACACGCAACACCAATTTCCACAAGTTGATGAATAATCTCCTTGCAACTGTTTGTCGTTTACAATGTATGAATCACAGTTTTGTTCTAGAAATTTTACAAAATCAGCCAAAATTGGGGTATCCGAAAACGAATTGAAGTACTCAGCCGGACCTTTTTTTGGAAAGAAGAAGCAGATCCAGTGCGATCCAGGCTTATAGGATGGGTCAAAATTTGAAACAACAATCGCTGGTTTTTTTAACTTTTGTTTAGGCAGCAAATCTGATGGAAAAACACCGTAAAAGTGCTTACTAGTATAAGGGTTTTCACTCAGATCATTTAAGATTTCAATAGTATTCATCGTTCTTGAACTACATCGTACAGATGATGTATGTGATGAAATGTGTATCCTTTTTATAGCTTTTCAGCCTCAGAAGTTTGTATGAATATTTCGATACTTATCTATCTCCAACATTGAATCAAAATCTGCATAGATTAATGCTGTTACTGTATTTGGCAATTCTTTTGCAAATCTGCCCTCAATTCTTATTGATCCTTGGTTTAGCAGATTTGAACAATTTGATGTGTAGCTTAAATCGTTGGTTAGATCAAATGCCAGCAAGAAGCATCCATTATCAAAGAAAGTCTTACTTATTTGATTTCCTCTATCAAAGAAGTTAACGCCTGATGCTCTGAAAATGCTATTGTATGCTCTGGTAGATATTGGAGGTTTGTTTGTGTAATCAAAAGTAAGAGGTTGTGTTGGAACTTGCACTCCATTGACAGTAAGATAAAAATTTGTTATATCATAGTGGCAAAAATTAAATGGATTGCTCGAACGTTTGCCGACATATGCATCATTATTGACGAGACAAAAGAGTATAAAGTTGGGCAACTGACCTATGATTACGTTGTCCAGAGAAAGAGACATATTTTTTGCGGGAATTGTGTACGATTTCACTTCACATCGTTTATATTGGTAGATTGCATTCCTTTGAAGTAGCACTTGTTCGTGAGCTATTAAAATACCAGGATTGATTGTAACATGATTGATAAACAATGTTGCATCCAATATTGTTAGCACAGACGTTTGATCGTCTTTCTCCATCATGTAAAATTCTGGCTTTTGAAGTGATAAAATAATTCTCAAATCTACATTATTCAACAGTAATTTTGTCTGATTCAGCATGTCTCCGTGAATTTTTCCAATTAACTCAATTGTAGAACTCCCACCAAATACAGCCTTTCTTTTGTCTAGACCCAGATTTTTTTTTTCTTCCAAGTTATCGAGCTCTCCTGGAGTATCCAAAAACCACCCACTCCCCTCAAGGTGAGTATTTGCTGCATCTGTGAAAAATCAACAAGGTTATTCTATGTTATTATTATTATTATCCCTTATGCATTACATACCCGATCCGTAGTTAAGTAGTTGTTCGATATAAGAACGATATGCGTAATTGTTGTCCGATTGGCTAATTGTTTTTCCATTTAGATAAATTGTACACTGACGAAAAATTGAATGAAGTAAATTGTTTACCACGCCATTTGGGGGGATAGCAGGAGCTACAACTTTTGCGTGATCTTCTGTGGCACTTTTTTTTATTTTAATTATAAGTTTGAGGTAGATACTACTGAGATCCCTGTAAGAATCTCCGTGACCAAGACTAATAAATTCCAAAGATGAACAATGATCCAATGATGCAACCGGTTTGTATGATATTTCATCAGTTCGTAATATATTTGATTGAACTGCTGGAACGGCAAACAAATCGAGTTCCGACTTCATACACTCTACGTATTTACTCATTTTTTATTAATTATTAAAGATATCGATATGTCGCACTGGACGCTTTCGTTTCACAACCCTTTTCTTTATTTTTTTCACTGGCTTTCTTTTTTTGATTTTTTTCACCAATTTCTTTCTTATTTTTTTCCTACCTCCGACCTGTGTGGCTGATGAAATTGACTGAGATAATTTTCGTTTTTTTCTTCGACCCTTGCCACTTTGTAGTTTTCTTTTTAGTTTGTTGACACCGCGATTCGTAGCTAAATTTTTACTCTGCTCTTTGAATATTTGATCCATAGGTTTATTTCCTAAATCTTGTAATGCATCTGATCCCGATTTCAAAGTCTCTTCCTTTATAGCAGATAACCCTGAAGAGATTAAGGGACTCAAACGTCTGAAAAATCCAGAGAAAAAGTTGCCTACACCTCCACGTCCTTGTTGAAATATGCGTCCTGTGCTGTAAAGAGGGCCAATATCGTTAATTCCTCTTCCCCCTTGTCTTAAATAGTACTGCTTATAGTTGGCACTCATGATGCATACTGAGCATTATTTCATGCATGCCCATTTAAATGCGTTCTCACCCGTTTGAGTTTTCGTACGTGTTGATCTCAATGGTCTCTCTATTTTTTGAGAAAACAATTTTTTTTTAAATGCTGCATCTGCTGCCTTTTTCCATGAACTTTTTGATGGCTGCGGTGATTGTGATTCTAAATCACTCTCTTCGAAATAAACTCGATTTTTTCTTTTTTTACTTTGTTTGTGAAGTTTGTCAACATGTAAATTTTTTAGCCGTTCCTGTTCTTCGAGATGTTCTCGCAGATCTTCTTCTGCAGTTCGATAGATTATACTAGGATCATATTTACCTGTAGAGCGTTTTGTTGGAGAAACAATTTCATTAATTTCCCTTTCTGTTTCAGAATCATAGTTTTTATCTGGAAAAAATGGGTGAATGGGCAATGATTCAAAAACATCTTCTTGATATACTGGCTCTGTTTGTATGGAAATTTCCTTTCCTATTTTTTTCGGCTCTCGTTTAATTCGAACTGTTTGTAATCCTCTATCAAATTGAATTTTTTTGGCTGATCATCTTGCATTGTTTCATATCGGTTTTTGCGCATTTTGGTAGCAAAATTCATAAGCTTCTGTCTATATAAATACCACTTTCTGATATCGCTAATTTTATTTATTTTTATAATTTTCTGAATTTCAGCATCCAATTCACTAGTGATTAAATTTTCTTCATTTAATTTGTTTAGAACTTCCGGTGGAACCAAGTACATTTGTGTGTATCCCTTATTCATTTTTATTGTAATAATGATCCAATTGCACTAGATAATAATGTACCGATGAGTGCAGGTAGAAAACCTCCTTCTTGAACTATAATTTTTCTCTTTAGTTTTATACTACGTTTTCTGCAACTCAAACAACGTAACTTTGTTCTATATCTTTTTAGTTTAGATTTCGTTTTTTCATTAACGTTTATATTGCCATTTAATAAATTAAGTACGATTTCAGATAAAGATTTAATAACATTATTGTCACAATGGGTGAGAATCAATTTACGAAGTTTTGGTTTTATTTTACTCAGTGTCAATAGCATATGTTTGTTTTCCCGTAATCGTTTCGGTAGCTTTGACATTCTCAGAATTTAACCGATCATTTGAACAATAACACGTGGCAAACTTTTTATTAAATATATCCGTACGATATCGTAATAGATCAGGAGTTGATTGTGTCAAGTCTATGAACAAATAACCGTGAGGCTTCGCTGTTGTCTCTATATATATTTTTTCCAACTGCTTCCAGTTTGACGTACACATTTGACGGAAAAGAATGCCTATTTGCTGGATGTCTCGTGGATTTTTAAATAGACAAATGTGAGAGCAATTTAAAGATATATCACGGCTAAATTTGTTTTGTTTGAAAATATTTTGACTTAAATAGATGATTGACATATACTGGTAGTGACTAGTTCTCGAAAACAGTTGATTGACGACTAAACTAGAAGTAGCTTCGTCCATCATATCATCGAGGATAATAAGAATAGGTTCCATATCAGCATTTTGGAACTTTTCGGGTAATTTGTTGAAATATTTAATATCCAAATGTGAGGGAAATGTATTTTTGTTGGGAAGGGCTGCTGTCTCGCTGTTATACCATTCAATTTTATTGATTTCAACATTGAAAATATCCAAATTGTTTATTATATTGCATGTGAATATTGTTTTACCAGAGCCTGTAGGACCCGCAACCATAATTGTCACTGGATATTTTAATTTCGGGTACATTATTTTTTCAATTTATTCTTTTCGTATTCCTCTTTGTTCATCCAAACAATGTTACCATCAGCATTTTCAGTCTCGTACTGGACTTTGTTTCGCATTACCCGTTCCTTTATAATTCTAATTGGAATATCACCATGAATTTTTACTCTGAGCAATTGGTGTTCATAAAATTTTCCGTAGATATCAGTTTTTTTCATATCCTGTAACGTGTACAATGGAATTGGCTTCTTGTTTATCATTCTAGATACTCTGAAGATTTCATTCGACCATCCAACAGTAAAACTGTGTTCTAGTGCAGATTTCTTTCTAACAATACGTACAAAGTCTCCTTTTTTTAATTTTGATTGTAAAAACTCTGGAACCTTGTGTGATTTTTTAATATTTTCGTATATTTTTACAGTGAGCTCTGATTTAACATCTGATGGACGCATTTTAGTAGTTGAATGTATTTTATTATTGTAGGATCGGGCAAAATCTTGTAAAACATCAATATATTTTTTATGTCCTGTGTAAGTAAAGTATCTGAATAGCTTAGATTTTAGAGTTCTCAGGAATCTCTCTATGACCGCTGCCTTTTGGTAGGACTGGATATAAGGAAAGTTTTGCTGAATATTATTTGAATTCAAAAAATGCTTGAATGCTTTAGAGTTGAATTCACCTCCAGGATCAGAATTTACAGCCTTTGGTCGACGATCTGTTGTATCAAATATCTTTTTAAAACCATGGATAATCGTATTTGTTGTTTTGTTTTGGATTGGTACGAGCCAAACATATTTACTAAAAACATCTATTACAGACAAAATATACTTGTATCCGTAGTTGAATTTGGAAATGGATTGAAGATCTGCCAAATCACATTCCCATAATAAATCCATACGGTATACATCATAATGATTTGTGTTGTAATTTTTACGTTTCTGCTTATGTAACGTGTACGCCTTTTGTTGTAACATCCAATCCTCGATCTTTTCCTTTGGTATTTTCTTTTTTAAGACAAACTTTTCTTCACATTTTTAACACTACCAAAAGACGATGGATTCTTAATGTCATAAAAAATATCCTTTAACCTTTCATCTAGAACTTTTTCATGTTGTTTTCTTGTGTTAGAACTTGTTGGTTTTCGTATGGCAGCCATTATTGGAATGTAATAAAAAGCGGCTACAGAAAGGGTATATAAGCCAAATTCTTAGTATGAAGTCAGTATCGAATTGTCCTTTGACTAAAATACAAGAAAAATGTCTCGTGAAATTGAAGTAGATGATTTTTACATTGGATTAATGAGTACAAATTCAATGAACTCATATCCAAGAAACTTGTTGGATGCTTTTGACAATAAATTACAAAAACAATGCAAACTTGAAGGTGATTGGGTAGTTGCCTTAACGGAAATCAGTTTTCCTACATTTTCATTCGATACAAAATCAGCACTCGTTAACAGTAAAAGAGATCGTGAAACTTCACTTGACTTGTTGGACGTTGAATCAACTCATCCAGCAAAAAAAATTAAGAAATCAATAAACAGAAAAAACATTGTAATTAAAATTGATGATATATATTCCATAGTGCTAACTAGTGACATTTTAAATGGAATGGCTTACAACGTAAAAAAAAAAGATATTAATTTCGGAAAATTCCTGGAAACGATATATCAATGCATAATACCTAAATCGGATAAAGTTGAAGAAATCAAAAAATTACAAAATTCAGTTTATAAAACAATTATTTCAAAAGTAAATTCTGCTGAATGGTCTAAAAATCCAAAAAGAATTACACACACGAGAAACAAGATTGATGACTACCTAATTCATGTATATATGGGAACAACTAAATCATCTAACGTTATATTAAGAAGTCCTCATAACTACGATAACATTGGTGACTTTATTGATGACATTATTCTACAAATACCTCATGCTCAACGAAAGCAGAATAAACTTGAAGAACTATTTAGAAATGATGGAGTTGATACTTTTACCAAAGACATCGATATTGGTGAGGATGGAATTCTGGAAATCGATTTTTCAGAATATGGCCTTAAACTTGTGTCAGATACAGATATGCTACGCCGCACATTAACTGGATCAATAGAAATTAAGTCACTATTTGATGATTTGTCAAAAAATATTTACATTAGAGATGGTAGTGGTCACTATGTAGCTAAAAAAAATCCTGAGCTTGTTGATAAAATTAAAAATTCGATTCTTGATGTCTTTAG
>JANVCI010154437.1:0-11081 GCA_026413465.1 Trichosia splendens | reverse complement strand
AGCTTATCTTTTTTAAGTTATAAGTTACAAGTTTTTTTTGTTGCACCATCTATCCGATCCAATCAGATTTCAGATACGAATATAACAACCTTAAATAATCTCATGTAACATAAGAAAAGATTGAATCATTTTACGTTGTGTAACAAAACAGGCGTGATAACCATCCACAAGTATTTCGCAATATTTATGAATATTTTATCATTCACGTACATATAGAATAACAAACAAGTTAACATGAAAGAAAAGTGTAAATATATTATTATTGTTTAAATGTATGCTACAACAACGCATGATTATCACAAATGTACTCAAGAATAACAAAGAACGAAAAATGTATAAATACCGTTTCGTTTCTGAAATGAATAAACACACATTACAACCAAGCTTGGGCTTGCAAAGAAGCTGAGAGTTTTACTTTATAAAACTATGTTTCCCGGACACAATTTTAATGCATAGAATATATGCTAATACGGTATATGTTTCAAACTTTGTTGACAAAAAAAAGCATGAAACTGATATGAGGTCTATAGTCCAAAACAGCGGATACGTTTGTTTTAGTTTTCCATACATAGCAATATACATTAACTGATTCGTCGTTCCAAAACAAGGAAAATGTTTTTTTATATTTTTTGTAAGTGATTAATCGTCCAAAGAAAAATAAGAAAATGTTTCTTCATATGTAACCAGATACTGGATAGTCGATTGCCACATAAATTCACCACAATATTGTAAACACTGAAATAAGAAAATTAAGAACCATTTTTTTTTTAAATTTTGATAAATCAGAAATCTGATGATTGTAATTAAGTTTTGTTTTGATTAAAGATTCAATTTTTGTTTTGTATTTTCATTTGATTCGAAATGGAAATTCACCTATGGGAAAATCCATACTTTAGTCTGGGTTGAGTCGCGTGAAAGATCGGTATCTTGTATTAAAAACTAGCGATATTTAAAATTAGTGTTTTATAAAATGAAAAATAGTTTAAGGAATTCTGATTGAAAGAGAAATTATTAAATTGTTTGTTCTATCTGTGCATTACAAAAGGAAAAATAATTAAAAGTAATTCGTTCTGAAGCCGAAATCAAATTGTTTGATTTGTGCTAGAGATCAATAAAGGACAAGCTTTATGGGAAAAGAAAACTAAACCGTCCGGGTTTATTTCTAATTACACCAACATACGTCGACGGCTCGGGACCATCCAATGGGCCTGGCTATCGATCGATAGCTTACACAACATCATCAGCAGCTATCATCATTATTTTTTCAAACCGGACCCCTCCCTACAACCTGAACTGATGATGCAATATGTCGAGATCGCATCATCTTAAATATCAATGGTTCAATGTGACACGATTTTTTTTTATTAAAAATGCGACATACCAACGTCAGATATTAGAATGGCGAACCACAAAGACATGCTCGTTGAAATCGCACCTGAATTGATTGATGTTTTGGACGAAAGACCTCTTTCTCAATCTTCTGGATCGTATAATTTCGAAAGCGGCCAAAGACCAATCGACTATGCAACAAATTATATTTGTGCGCAATCTAACACAAGTGTACGCAACGCTGTCAGTACCAGTCTGCTAAATTTTGGAGGTAGCAGCATCGCAGACTATATTCTTGACAAAGCATCTTGCACAACATTTATGTTCGCCGATATGGATCCAGAAATAGAGAAGTGGATCCTACTAATTTCGGTACAAAGTATGGGAAAAATTTGTTCATTGTCGCGGAACACGGCGACCATTACCACGTCGTACACGACTGTACTTATTATGGAAGTTGGTGTCGGTGCGGACGAATCAAACGGCTTGAAAGCGAATATCGACGAGTTAATCGATGACATCTTAGGTCCAACCTCTCTAAAGGGTCGAGGAGCATATACTTATTTGAAAATTGTTTAAAGGGTCAAGTATTACACGAGAGATAATGTAATACGCTTATAATATGACAGTATGAAATGGGAGGATATTGAAAACGAAATAAAATTGCATCAATTGAGTTTTAAAGAATTTATAAATGTTTAAATAAGACAAAGCTTCCTTCAAAGAAACGATAAATACTAACGTGAACTTAATAATTGAGGAATTTACTAATATTAAAACTATCAGTTATCAAAATTACGAATTTTTCAAATCAGAACCAAAATCTTATTCAAACAATATAGAAACCTTAAACATCATACGCGATAAACTAATGCGGATTTTGAAGCACCTACGAGTACAAATAAAAGTTCCTTTAAATAATCACTAATGAGGCCACACTTGTAGCCATTAGAGATAGTTTAATGACAAAATAAAAGGAGAATCGACAAAATTAATTATCTCAAAAATTGTGAATTTGAAGCAACATAATAAATCACCAAATGCTTATATTACAGAAATTGAAAATCTTACAACCTCCTCAAGGCGAGCGTATATTACCAAAGGTTTGCCAATTGATTTGGCAGAAACTTATGTAACCAATAATACTGTACAAGCCATCAAGTCAAATGCAACCAGTGATCGTATTAAAACAATGATGGAACCAGGAGACTTTAAAACAGTATCTGAAGTTTCGTCTGAATTTCTCGCAGCTAATTCAGATTCTAACTCAAGTAATGCTCACATAAACTACTTCATAAGAAACCATCGTTACAATTCCTACAACAATCGCGGTCGTGGAAATAATTTCAATATTTAGTCTTGGCATGGTTCAAAACTGCAAACGAAATTTGAATGATCTCGGCGAAAGTCCCAGAGACAACATAGGCCAGACGACTAAAGAAACAAAATTTGTCTCGGCGATAGTTACAGATACATTTGGTTTTGACACGGGACACGACTGTGGCATTCCGCATCCCAGTTAAGCAGCCAGTCTTGAAACAACCGGTAAACAAACGAGACCTTGACCCAGACAACTCGAAAAACAGCCGTCACTTGAAGCAGGCGCGCATACGATGCAAACCAAACAATAAAAATGACGTCACGAATGACGAAGTAAATTAGCAGGTAATATGTAATCAATCACACGATTGAAGCGAGCAGGCGCACATAAATACATGGCGTACATAAATACACGCGATGAAGCATATGAAAGCTACTTGAAAGCACATAACGAGTAGCACATAATAAGCTACTGCGCAATAAGACAGTGCATGACGGGTTTATTGCACAGAGTTATGGTTTCGTATATAGAATGCAGGCATCCGGTAACGGCTGTACATAATTAATACAAATGACTCACGCAGGTGCAACAAACTTGAGTTCAGCGCGAGTTGGTTCAAGGCTGACGGCTGTCGATAAGTAAATGGAAAAAGTAAATGGAAAACCGAGGTGTTGTTACAAGTGTTGCTCGTTGAGAAACTTAGTTGTTAAGTACACAGTAAGGTTCTAATATTGTCAATCATATACAGTAGGAAAAAAGGATAAGTTTTGAGTATTAAAAAACAATTCAATTGATATAGTTTCAAATAAAAGTGTAGAAGTGCATCCATATTACACGGTGTTTGAATTGAAGAAAAGGTGGTGAACACACAAGAAACACCACAAGACGACTAAATAAAGGTAACTCGGCCACAGTTCTAGAGATAACATTTTGGTGTTGACATGGGTCAAGACGACAAACGTAATCGGAATGGTCTGGGTAAAATCTCCAGAGACAACGATTTGATGTTGACGTGGGTCAAGACGACTAAACAAACATAATCGGTCTCGCCGATAGTTCCAGAGTGTCGTGCAGCACTGTTCTTAATAATATGTTTCAACACTGTTTTGACGACGAATGTTACCAGATGAAAGATGTCAAAATCGAGTTTCACAACCGGAAGATTTTTATAAAGACATTAAGGCCAGGTTTCTCACACGTTGTATGGCAGAACGTTATTACAATATTTTATCGACAAAATACAAAAAATTAGTGAGAAAAGTATAAACACCAGCCACATAACCGTGATATACTTTGGTTTTTTCATTTATTGCTATATTGAAACATCGTATTTTTAAATCTTGTCCGCTGCAATCGGTAATGTAGATGATCGATGAGATTGTTCACTTTAGCATTACAATGTCACTGATCTGATGGCACCATAATACATGTCAACAGCTGTCCATGACATAAGTAAGAAAATTTTCGCGGCTTTTTTATTCTAATTCGCCTGTTCGTATCTTATTATATTTTTTATGTGTTTCTCGACTTAGAAAAAAATGAACCAGGCATTGAAATGGGATCTAACGAAGAAGCCTGTAGAAAGTTTATTGTTATTTGTGAAGATGACGATTATAAAGAAAATGTTCCGCAATTTCAAATGAACATATTTATTGGTGAAAATGCCAGTTTACAATGAAGACAACACTGGCAACTCCACGCTAAATGACCTTTGGGAGACTGTTGACCTAAATGAATAGGGTCCTCCAATTCGTGCAGTCATGCAATGGCGACGGGTGGAGTGTCTACAAATATAATACAAAACGAGCAGAATCCAGTGCTCGTAATACCTCATCTCAAGCTCGTGGTGCCTCATCTCAAAGTCGAACAAGAGCTGGTGGTCCCTCATCTCAAAGTCGAACAAGAGCTCGTGGTAATCTTCGTTCTGCTTTTAAATGTCGAAGTTTAGGAAATCGAAAAAGTGTTCGTGAAAAATCCTGGAGTCAAACTTTTTCTCCTGGAAGTAGCTCGTTGAAAGGTAATTGATCCATTCTTTGAAGATCAAGTGTTTTTAGAGTAGTTGAAAGCAGGGAAAGCATAAAATTTGGTGAAATGTTTTCCAATAATAGTTTCTAGTTGAAAGTTGAAGTTTATTACAGTTGAATTATCTACAATAGTTTTCGGGTTGTAGTATTTTGCGCAATTTTTTCGATTAAATTTTGTTATTATATAAAATTGTCATCAAGACAAGAGCCGTTGTTAGGTATTGTAAAAGGGAAATTGCTTTGTCTTGATGACAATTTTATAGGCTCTAGGTGAAAATAACGACGGCGAAATAACGAACGGACAAAATAACGACGGACAAAATAATGACAGACCAAATAACGTGGACAAAATAACGACCAACAAAAATATCGATGGACAAAATAACGACAAAATATCGACGTAATATGAAAATGTGGAATAAGGTAGCGGGAAGTGTTGGCCTACCAACACTTAAGACTCCAGTTTGTTTATAATCCGGAATGAAGAAAATGTCGGAAGTTTCGTAATACGGAATGTATGGAAGAATGTAAATTGTTCTTATGAACCCCGCGCCTGGGGTATGCTTCGTTTCGCCCTTCAGGCGCCCTTACGGAAATGGGGCTCTGCCCAAAACACCGCTAGGGGCTTAAACAAAGACAATGTTGTGTAATGGCATTTCTACACCTTTAGATCTCATGCTATAAATGACATGAGAGAGAGCTGCGACTCTCTGATATAGAACTATGTGAGTATGATGTATGAATGGAATAAAGTAGTTACAAGTTAACAGTAGACATAGACGGACGTGTTTGATATTACGTTGAAGCCTTATTGAATATTAATTGGGACTTATACAGAAGGTCCTTGTAAGGATGTAGTCCTTACATTATATGGCGACCGTGGCTCGGAGCACGGGAACCCGAGCGTTTTTTATATTGTTTAAAGTGACAAATAGTCAATTGTTTATCGATTCTGTACAAAATGTAACAATAATTTGTTCCAATGTTATTGTGATCGTAAGTTTTTCAATTCGTCGAAGTGATTTTTTGTTTCTAATTAGATTTGAATTGCAGAGAAATCGAAGCCAGTCATACAAAGCCTTGTACATTCGTTTCAAGATCATTGAAAATTTACAATTGACTCGTAAGCATCATTTAATATTTTTAGTCACAATTTCTTATCATTTCTTATAATCAATTCAAATTGAAATATTTCAATATAAACTTTACGTTTCTTTATTAAAGATTTCTATGTACAGAAATGATTCCTGAGGAGACAAATGAGTTAGTCGTTGTAAAACGAATTATCTAGGATACTAGAAGATTGATACTTGTTACCATATTTCATAAGTGTTAATTGTTGTTTGTATTTTCTTTTTTATAGAATTTTTAAGCTCACTCAATCTTACACTGAGAAAACGATTTACCTGTGAGAGGGAGAGAAGAGGACACGCAGCGAATACGTGATGCAGGTAAATTTTGATACCTGTGAAAAGTATAATATACCTGCAAGAGGTATTGATATACATGTTGCAGGTATAAAAATTAACCAAATACGAATTTCAGGTATATTATACTTTTCACAAGTATATAATATGTGTCACAGATATAGTATATGTAACGATCATTTTGATCGCGACATAATGCTAAAGTAAAATCAAGTCACCGTCGGAGGAGGCACTGATTTGAAGGACAATTTTCAAGACCAAACCCTAGTCATATAAATTACTAACCCTCATTCATATTGGTCACTTAACGACTCTGACCGTTTCATCCAAACTTGTATCATCTCATCTTCATTTAGTTTTAGAAAAATCAATTCTAGATTGTAAACACTGAACGTAATATAAGCTTCCGAACCAACAATTATTTGTTGGGAAATATTAGAACAAACCAGAACTTTCGTCCGAAAGTGAGCTTCCGGCGTTAACACCGAACAATAAATATATAAAATAGAACTCAACGAGAGAGTTCTTCAGTTTGGTTTTTTGTTCACTTGTGTACGCATCGTTGTTGTCGTGGTTCTGTTTGTTTTAATAAGAAAAAAAAATCAGCTTCGGACATAATTATGGAATGTCCAGCATTTAATCAATATTATATGTATTTCATCGCTTAAAAGGAAGAAAATCATTTGGTTGAGCATGGCAATTGGACAGATGCCGAAATCGTTTGTTTAAATCATCATAAATGGAAATTGTTCAGTTATTTTTGGTAACCGAATCATGGTCATTAATTAATTGATCGATGCAATTATGTCATTCATGTGGTGTTTGGGCCATAATAGAATTTTATACATTTAAAACCACATTTGTTCCGTTGTTGTTGGATTGAGTCATGGAATTGAATTTATTGGCCGTTGTTATTAGAAGGCTACATTTTTCGCTTCAATGTTCAAACACCAATGGATTCTACATTTCAACCAAGGTACCCAACGTTTCGTAAATGTTTATTTTTTTATTATAATTTTTTTTGCGCAAGAAACATGGTTAAACTCAGTGTTATTAGTAATAAGATCGAACATTTGTTGAGTCAGCAATTGGCTGGAATAATTAGAGTCAGTGTTTAATGAGAAGAACCTTATTATTTTTTTGTTGTTTTAAATGTGATAAGAATAATAATGATGAAGAAAATATGGCTAATAGTCGGTTGAATTACGAATAAACCTAATGTTCGTTTTTGGTCTTGAAAGAATTTGTTGAGTTTTATTTATTTGTTTGATAGGCGGAAGCCTGTAGTTGGAATATATTTTCTTATTAACATATAATGATTTGCTTTGTGTCGAGCCAGCAAAGCGGGTTATATATACGAATTGCAGGTATATTAAAATTTACCTGAATCACATATTCGCTGCCTGTCCTCTTTTCTCCCTCTCACAGATAAATCGTTGTTTCAGTGTACGTTAAAACCTATTTGCTTGGAAAATCATTGAAACGTTTTCGTTAGTCTGTTGTGCTATCGGAACTAGTGTTTCTTACAATTGATTGACCGAAAGTTGGAGATTTTCAATACACAGACAACATCTGCTCCTGATATGGGTCAAAACGACTAAATAAACTTAATGGTCTTAGCGATAGTTCCAGACACAACATTTTGATCTCGACATGGGTCAAGACGACTAAAGAAACAAAATTGGTCTCAACGATAGTTATGGGTCAAATATAATCATCAGAACATGGATTGTCTAAACATTTAACGAAAAGTATTTAAAAATTTGTGTGGTTCGGGAATGCCGACACAAAGTCGTATGCTAAGCATATACAGTTCACTCATAAACAATTATCTCGAATGATATTTAAACTCAGTGTCTTTTCTGACACACTGCAAAATTAAAATGTATGACGAAACATCTTTGCCAATACATTAACAAAATGAAAATATGAACGAATCGAAACCATACAATTTACGTAATTGGTATAATCTTAATCTAAATCTAAACTTACCAATGTCTATCGTCTCATTCAGTGTTATTGTTATCCCTGTTGATGAAATTGTGTCTGTTGTGTGGATCTATGAAGACGAAATAATTGTAATATCATAGATCGTTAGGACTGGTGGGGGAGAATTCTTGGACATATTCCTTTGGAAAGAATCCAACCTATTGTGTAAGTTAATCAATTGAACAAATATATTAGTAACTATTCAAATCATTGTTATAGTAAACGTTTAACGAACTTACCCGATCTAAAGCTTTTCCACGCCACCAACCTTTACTATCACCTTCTTTACCAATGACTAGTACAATGCAATCCTTACGTAATGGCAATTGATTCAGTTCTTTAGGATTAAAATCGTAGAGAGCTTTAGCATTCACCTCTTTGAATGGCCATTGAAGAGTTTGATTAAGGCTGATTTAAATAGTCAACAATATTGCATGAAACTTGAAATTACTTAACAATACGATGCAAATTTACCCCGCAAAATTTTCGCCCAAATCATTTCGTTCATAGAACGACACCAATTCGACGATAGTTTTGAAATTACGTCGTGATGACAAATAGTACGAAATATTTTCGCCTTCACGTTTTTGGTTGATTTTCATATGTTTGATAACACGTTCATCGGTTCTGTTCAGCAAAGCAAAGCAAAGGAAATAAAATAAATTTACTTTGTTATGCGTTCCACGCCAAACTTTGACCAATGTTACACTTACTTCAAACTAAGCGCATACATCGTTTCAGTTGAATTACCAGCTCCTTGAGGTCGAACACGTAACAAATAAGTTCCAATTTTACGATTTTCCAATCGCGCTGATGCTGTGTCTCGATCCATTGGTCCAACAAACCAATAAAATTCCGATAATTGTCTATCACAAACTGGCGGAGGCAGACTTACTGGGCCGCAACGACCCGTTGATGATATGCATCCCCGATGTACACATATTTCGCACACCTTACATCGATAACCTTGATGGATAAGACCTTTAAGAAATTTCGAACAATGCAGACAAATGATCGGTGTATGAAATGTTGTTATGTGGAATTTGTGGTCGGTATTGCGACAACCAATAGGTTCGAGGGTTTCCCTGTATCGTTAAGTTGCAGAAAAAATATCAGCACGCTTAGACGCTTATTTAACTTACATTGCCTCTTGTAAAGCTTTTGTCCATTTAATGCGTTCGGCATCACTTTTAACATATAATGTGAAAGCCGTTTGTTGAGTTTTTCGTACCAAAATCAATTGAAATTTAAAACGAGCGTCTCGACCGACAAGTGTTGTTCGTTTCGTTATTGACTCAACACGATAATCGGCTAAATTGTGAGCATCTCTGAAGACATATTGGCCATCCTAGACATCAAACAATCAATACCGAATCATTTCAGAGGTACAGAAAGAAAAAACTTACTTTGGTATTTGAAGGTTTGACTAAAATCATTAATTTTTCGAAAATGAATGCGTAACGATGTTTGGTTTTTTGATCTTCATGAGCCTTTATATTTAAGTCACCATCCAGTAGTAGTCGTCCATATTGTCGAAGATCATGACCGTTTGGTAAATTTAGATCCATGATGCTGTCCTATTATGCAACAAAAATTTCTAGTGATTATGTCTTGCATGTGATAAATTACGATATGAGTACTCAGTGAATTATGTATATTCGTTATCAAATTGCGAATATTACGTAACATCAAAAAGTTAACGAAACGATTGCAGCGATGTTCACGCATCTATGATACTTGTGTACAAATTTACCTCAATGTGTAGAGTCTTTTTTTTGTAATAAATTATGTCAAAGCGGATATGGGAACCCTTTTAATGACAGCAAACACATGGAGAAATAGTAAAAATCAATCTATTACTTCATAGACCGAGAGCCTGTGGCAAAATCGGTCCCTCATCACCCCACGGATTGAGATGTACATCATGTTACTACACTCGCAAAGGTGCCAATATAAAGTTCGTGTTCCCTATGTATGGAAAATATGTTGACATCCATCTTTTGTTTGTATCTTCTGTCTGCGAGACGGCCCTGAAGTTTCATTTTTTTACTCTCGTCTGGCAGACAAAAGATACAAACAAAAGTTGGATGTCAACATTACATCTCAAAGCCGTTCACAATAATGCAAGGTACCATCAACCCTTCAACACATTCGTTACAAAACTTCAAGTGACGACACAGTTCGAGCATGGTATTTTCGGTTTTAATGAAGTTCGTGATTTTGAGAATGTTCCACCTTCAGTTTGCCAGTGCATTGGTTATTCACCAGCTACTGTGATATCGTAGTCACTGTGTATTTGTTCAAACTATTAACACAACCAATGTTGTTAAGAAACGTGATTATTTTTTATCAATTTAGTTTGCCGAGAATGATTATCAATGGACTGGCCCTCTCGACGGATATGCATTTGAAATGTCCAATCCCTTACTTTGTAGTAATTGAGTAAAATTGTACATTGAGCATCGACATTCTCCATTGTGAAATTTTTCACCTTCACGTTAATAAGTTGAACAGCATGCCATACCTTGCCTACATTTTCCTATTATTTAATTCCAATTTTCACTAATTATTTTTCGAGCTTTCGTAGATTTCGTATCTGAATCTTTCTTTCATTATCAAATCGTTCACAAATATTTCAATATTTGAAACATTCTTAGTAACAAATTCAAAACTAGAAAGGAACGCAAATTGTCTGTGCCAATTTTAGCGGAGACTAGTGCGAATGTATGCTTTATTTATGTATGCATGCATGTATATAATGTACAACTTTACCTTTAGAACCACATGTCTCAGGTCAAGAACTAACCTATAGGCACATTCCTCATACCTCAAATCCGGCAGGGAACCCACAAAACTCGATGGAAGCTATGAAAATCCCAATGTTCTTGACCTGGGAAGAGGTGGACCCACGTCAGTTCAAGAACTTTCAACTACCCAAGAGGCCCGATGGGTACCTTACCCATGCCTCAAATCCAGAAGGGAACCCGGTGG
>JANVCI010153326.1:0-11103 GCA_026413465.1 Trichosia splendens | reverse complement strand
CGCAACCTCGCGGGCGAATAGCATCGGCCATTTTTAAATTTATTAGCTTATATGGAATGAAGATATTTTGGCAAAAAAGAAAATATGTTTTCCGTCATTCATTTAATTTACAACAACATAAATGAAAAGACGCAGTACGATTTAGATGTTTTGGACCTCTTAATTAGACCTCCCCAGAGTATCGTGTACATAGACAACATATCATCGTTCAATGTCTATGTACTTGTCTATGTACACGATACTCTAGTAAATTCGAACTGCGAATATGATGCGAAATGTTGGTACCGATTTTCCAAATATCTCGGAAATTTGTGAACCGATTTCTACTACCTTATTTTCCCTGATAAGGAGGATACTCAACTCATTTAAGTAATTCGAGAGTTATGGCCTTAAGCTGGTTACATTGAGGAGTTTAGGAGGCGCGTTTGGAGAGTCTGGTTCATATAACTGGGGAGATCTATCGCGGAGAGTGCATAAACGTGGTGTATGTAGGAAGTTTATTGGGTAGGGGGTTCATCAATTCACGAATTTCTAGAATTGGCCTATAGGCAATTTGCCTTTAATGTATTTTATATCATGCGATCGGGAAAGCGAGAGCGTGGTACAAGTATACAGACCAAGGCCTAATACTCGTGAAATTTTGAAAAATAATTTCACAATTATTAGGTCTTGCTACACACCATCAAAAAAGGGGCTTCATATATTCTCGGGAATTTTGTCTGACCCCTGCAAGGGGGCTCCAATACAAACTCATCAGGGTCTCGAGATAATGACCCTTGAAAATGGCATTTTACATGTAAAACAACAACAAAAACCCTTTTTCAAGAGACTATAAATATTCCTATCTGTTTGTTTCAGACGATCTCGAAATTGGATGTACGCAACCTTTTCAGTGATTTATGTAGGTATTAACCCGTGAAGTAGTAGATTTTTATTTTGGCACTTCGCGAACTATTTTGTTGCAAAGTGGAAAATAAAATTCTACTACTTCACGGGTTAATACATAATACATTTAATAACTAAAAGATAAATAAATGTGAAATGTATTTCTGACATGATTGTAAGTGTTATAGACCAATGTAATTCAATATTTCTTCACTCAATGGTGCAGGCTTTATGGGATTATTTTCTTTATTAATAGAGCTTCGAGGATTTCCTTCAAGTTGATGCAAATTCTGATAATACTGAGGGTATTTCTCAACTTCTTTCAAGTTTTTTGGGGTTTCTGGGATGCCTTCCCAGAGTTCTGAACTCCCTTTAGGTTTTTCTGGATTTCTGAGATTACTTGCTAGAGTTTTCGGGGTCATTCATAAAGTATGTCACGCAAAAATTGCCATTTTTTTGACTTCCCGGGGGTGTCACGTAATAAATGGCGTCACCCAATGTTATAGGTATAGGAAGCGACCATTTTGTCACGCAAGTTTCGGACATCCCCCCTCCCCCTTTCGCGTGACATACTTCATGAATGACCCTTTTTTTATACAACGAGGTTTAAATGAAGAAGAAACGCAAGACATAGAAAGAAGTAAAGCATCGTCATCTGTCTTTTGTGAATCTTTTTTTAAGGACTTTACAACATATTTTAAGGGGAGGTTCGCAAATTTTCCAATTAGTACGTTTCGGTAAAAATCTGCTAAGAACCAACTAAAGTTCTTAGCAAAATATGTTTTAATATCCCGAATGGACTCATGTAGTTCCATCCATTTAGACAAATATTTGCCTTACAAATAGAGTAAGGTAATTGAGAAAAAGTTACAAATGGTTGATTATCCAGCCCGTGGGACAACCATACCACCTGTTTGCGGTGGAGGGAGGAGGGGACGGAGTAAAATGAGTCATCTGCCATTTGAAAGGGGGTTTGCGTCACTTTTACACTTTAAGGTGATTTTTGTCTGATGATTTTAACTGGAATTTGTTAAAATACATTGTTTAGTTTCATTGACACGCGATTTAGTAATTACTGATGATGATGATGATATTTCGACAATCTATAAAGAACATTATTCCGAGCACAACATTCTTCTTCTGTAAGCATTAAAATGCGTTCAGTTGTTTTATGTAATTTCTAAAAATAAAAATGTTGACATGAAAGCGTTAACTGCGTATTATTTTACTACGGAAAAAACGCAGGGTTAACCCTTTTACGTTAACTTTTTTTCAACTTTAAAATAATTATAGGGGCTGTTCACAAATCACGTCCAATCATAGAGGGGAGGTCCAGCCAACCGTGACACGCCATAGTGTAGGTATACAGCGAGGTGGGAGGGGTGGTTAAAAATTTAGGCAAATCATAGGACGTCATTTGTGAACAGCCCCATGCTCCAAAAATACCAAGATGTAATTTTCGTAAGTGTGACGTAAGTGTGATATGGGCAAGTTACCTTCATTTTATTGGGTTATTTTGTAAACGAAAAATATAGAAAAATATGTTCTAACTTTGCAAGTGCTCTACACGAAAGCTACAGCCATTTAGCTTCAATTGGTTATTTTATACACGAAAAAATGTGTAATAAAAGATATTACACCTACTATAACCTATTACATTTGTAATAGATTTGGCACCTATTACATTTGTAATAGATTTGGCACCTATTACATTTGTAACAGATTTGACACCTATTACATTTGTAATTGATTTGGCACCTATACCATTTGTAATACATTTGGCACCTATTACATTTGTAATAGATTTGGCACCTATTACACTGTAATAACTTATATAATGAGAAAATGTAATATTACGCTGCAAATAATATTCCGTTACATAGTAATATTACACCATTTTCTTAGTGTAATGTTATGATCTTAAATAAAGAGTAGATAGATGCTGAGCATCGAACAAATTTCATGCGAAAAGTCCTTTTCAACATCACCCGACCCAAACGTCAAATTCGGTACAAATTTGAGAGTGCGGAGAGCGAAACCATTTTGTACTCTCAATTTTGGTGAATTTGGGTCGGGTGATGTTGGAAAGCACTTTAATACCATACATTCAGTATCTATATCTACTCCATTATCTAAGGTTACGATACTTAAACATTTTTGCAAAATGTTATATTACACCACTTTTTTAGTGTAATACTACGATATCATCTAAATATGTTCATGTTTTCGGTTCTCCGATTTGTTTTCTTAGTGGATTATGCATTAGCTGGATTTGAACCCGTGACATTGAGATTTGTAGGCGCACGCATTAACCGATACTCTGCAGATGACTTGAATAAGGAACGAGAAAAAAAAATTTGTGTCCACTTTTTTTGCATTTTCTTGAATAGTTTGAAAAATAAAAAGACCCGTATTTTTTCTTTTTTCGAAAAAATAAGTTTTCATTTTTTCCATTTCCATACATTTACCAAATTTACAACAACAAATGTATGGGCTGCAGGGATTGCCTGCAGCATTTAAGTCTTCTTCAAAAAAGCCAAAATACGGGTCTCTTTATTTTTCAAATTATTTGAGAAAATGTAAAAAAGATTGGACAAAATTTTTTTTTCTCGTTCCTTATTAATATGATTTAAATTCGGATAAGTACGTTTGAACAATTGTTAGCAATATTAAGCTTGGAAATTTTAGTTTTGATGTTTTTTTTAATTAAAAATTTTTTGTGAACAGTGGTGTTCCGCAATGGCTGCTTGAGGTTGTCCAGGAATTGGAAGTGGCCGGAAACGGACCGGAAGAGGCAAACAATGGACCCAAAAAACTCTCTATATATGATAGAGGACCTCTTCAAACGTCGAGAAACCAAGGTCCCGATTTTTTTTAATTATTTCCTAAGCTTTATGACTGAGATTTGTTGAAATTTTTAGTTTCCCAACGAATGGAAATCTCGATTTGTGTACGCACGCAAAGTTATAGGAAATTTCAAAGCGAACAACTATGCCAAAGACCAACAATTTTCAGCTCACCTCTATCACGTGCTACAGGTGATTTTAGTGTATTGAGGTCGGGCTACCGTTAATCTCAAATATCTCTGGAAGTAGTCAATTGTTATCAACACAAGTTTCCTTCCGTAGACAGAGGGAAAAAATTTTGTCAAACACCCACATCTTCGACCCCCCTCCCTAAGCCGCCACGGTTCCCCAAAGTCTCCAAAATGAGGACAGGCCGCAGAACTTGATAGTTGAACATATTAGGCTTCAATGATGAAATCTATGCATCGCCAGTGGCGGCCAATGTGGTAAACCACCAGGTGGTGCCAATCAGCATTTGAAGGACACGAAATTGCAAACGGGTTGGTTAAGTTGTTTCACTTACGAATTTCGGTCGGTAAAGTTGTCGCTTCTGTTTTATTTACAAGTGAACCTAACAGGGTGAAAACATTACCAATCCAATTTCAGAGTTGGCATCACCTGGTGGTTTACCACATTGGTGGGCCACGTCTTGCCCGAGGTGAATATTGTTACCAGTGGTACCCAGTGGCTGCTTGAGGTGACTTATCCCCAGTTCCCCTGAGTGTCCATAATTTTGGAAATTTTCGACGGATATTGTTCGGGTAATAGCAAGAATAAAAGAACAATTTTTGTTTCAATTTGAAATATTAAGCTACGCAGCTTCGACAGGTACGATTTCTTGCTTGGTAGGTATGATTCCTTGATCGATAAATACGATTCCTTGTTTGGTAGATACGATTTCTTGCTCGGTAGATACGATTGCATTTCGTTTATTTCAGAGGTAGTTTTGGTGACTGTAAGCTTTCAGTAAGAGATTCGTTACCAGTGGAATGTGATAAACTTGAATTTTGACTCTAAAAGAAAGAAACGTATTGTCAATTTGTACCGTTATTACCACATGTGTTTACCATTTCAATGTCTACTGGAAGCTCGTAGATTACTTATCCGGGTTCTCTTGGTATTGGCCTCCTCCAGCATGTTTCTCCAATCAGATTTATTACGCGCCAAAGTTCTCCAATAACTTACTCCAATTGTTTGTAGATCCGACTCGAAAGCATCTTTCCATCTTCACCTGGGCCTTCCTGCACGCCTTTTTCCATCCGGAGGTCCATTTAGCAATTTCTGGGGTACACGCGCCTCTTCCATCCGTTGTACATGACCGTGTCACCTTAGTCGATTGATTTTGATGTACTCTGGCTCATTGTAAAGCTGATACAGCTCGTGATTATATCTTCTAAGCCAATTATTGTTAACTTTTACGCCTAGAAATATTGACCGAAGAATCCTCCTTTCAAACACTAGAAGTGTCTGCTCACCTTTTAGGGTCATGTACCACGCCACGTTTGCGGTGGAGTGTTACTATCACTGTTGACCTGCGACCCAAGGTACACAAAGCTTTCGACCGTTTCGAAGTGTTTCCCATTAACTTCCAGCGTATGATTTGGTGGTCTGCCATCAGACAATGAAGTTGTCATGTACTTAGTTTTCTTCTCACTGACTTCGAGTCCGAATTCTGCAGTCTTCTCCTCCACCCTCGTGTAATTCTCTTTAACAGTATCCACTTTGCGTCCAATCAAGTTTAGATCATCGACGTAGGATAATAACTGACTCATTTTCGGAAAATGTTACCTCTGGTTTCCACGTTGCTGTTCCGTATCACTTTCTCTAGAACAAGGTTGAAGAGTAGAGCTGCCAGTCCGTCATCTTGTCTAAGTCCGTCCATGGGCTCAAACACTTCAGAGAGATTGTTTCGAATTCTGACATGAGCTCTTACATGCGACAGCGTTAGTTTCGATGCGGCAATCAGTTTTTCGGGGAACCCAAATTCCGTCATTACTCTCCATAATTTCACTGTCGTACGACGTCTTGAAATCAACAAACAATTGGTGTATGACAATATCAAACTCTATATATTTCTCCAGAACCTGTCTGATGCTAAGCAACTGATCTGTAGTTGATCGATGATTGCGAAAGCCGCGCTGGTTTTCACCAATATATTCTTCCGCATAAGGTAGAAGGCACTAGTAAAGGATCTTCGTAAATATTTTGTATGCGGTATTCAATAGATTTATGCCTCAATAATTGTCACATTCCAGCTCATGTTGTTCTTGAGCTTGAGAACCACCTCCTTGACCTTTTCCAATGAAGGTTCTGCAATAATCTGTGTACCTGATTGTATGTCTGGTACGGCTTCCGCCAGCAACGTTTCTGGTTCACTCTGGGAAGTTCGTCGATAGCAACTCATTTTGTAGCAAAATTCACTTATCCTCCACCAATGTCAAATTGAAGAACGTCACTTGATGTCCAAAGTATTGTATTGTATTTTTGAAATTTCCAAATTGATTACCCTCAGACAACTCAAAATCCTCAAAAAAATGTTTCTAAATTAAGACTCTTCAGATGTCGTCAAACGCAAAAAAAAAAATATTTCGCAAAATGAGGCTTTTCAAATGTCAAAAAAACATATTTTACAAAATGAGACTCCTCAGTTGTCCTCAATGGCCTCAAAAAAGAAATTCAATAAATAAATGAATCAATGTCATTGTAAAGCAAGACTCCCCATTCGGTCTCAAAAAACCCATCTCAGTTCAAGAACTAACCTGTGGTCACCATTTCCATGCCTCAAATCCAGAAGCAAACCCATAGCCTGATGGAATCTATCAAAATATCATATTTGGAGGGTTCTGACACCTCGCGCAGCTATTGGCGACCACTGAGAACAGTATCCATCAAAAATTTCCACCAATTTGCAAGTGTCCAAAATTATGAACACCCAGGGGGGGGAGACACTTCTGTAGTGAAATACCCCTTTCTGGGGTGGTCGTCCGTGTTTGGCCACCAGGTACCCTAGAGTTTTTTGGTTTTCGGCAGACATGGGTCTCATCACGTTACCTGTAGACCCCCCTCCCCTTGGGGGAACTGCGCACAGACAGACATCGTTCAATCTACTTACTTTTCAATCCTGAACATAATTTCCCAAGACAACCTATGTCGATTTCGATTATTTCTCAATGTTACATAGTCGCTGGTGAATCTAAGAGACTCTATGCTACGCACGAGTCTAATGAGTGTCCTCAACCGGTCTCAAAACATTTTAATTTTAATAAAGAACACTGTCCTCAAACGGTCTCATAAATCTCGAAAATGAGTAACCTCAATCGGTCTTACGAGTTTCGAAAATAAGACTCGGCTCACTCGATCACGTCTTCAAAAGATACAAAAATAAACTGGATTTGTGACTGCTATAACTGAGAATTAAGACATCTCAACGTTTGAGAATCCTCACGTCCATGAGACTTTCCACTCGGCATAGTCGATGAGTCGAAAAGTATAGTCAGAAGTTTTTCAAAAACTAAGTAAACGTAGATACATTGTCTCGTGTAGTAGGATTCGACTGATAATGATTTTTCTAAGATGAATATCATCGATCAGTTTTCGTTGGAATTTTCTTTATTCGACCATTTTGTATCTAGTCAAGTGTTATGGCGCATACTATCTTCAAAACTAATAGTTGTTAATTACATTCTGAATCCAAGTGATGAAGTTAGTGACTCTTGTATAGACGACAGGATATCCTAATTCACAACCAGCTGCCGAACCAAACGAAACAATACCAATTACCTGTACACCATGCGTGTCTTGAATAGTCGCACCGCCGCCACTATCGCCTGAAATAGTAATTTTGCAATTAATAATTGCAGAGACATTAACAATTTAAACTTCGTCACACCGTTGCAAGCGCCTCTTCCTACAAACAACAAAAATATATGTCAATAAATTGCAAAAGAATGAAACTAAATTTAATTTACCGCCAGCTGTATGTAGGCACAGATGTGTCGGAAGAATACCCCAAATTGAGTCGCACTGAAATTAAGAAAATCGAAAACCTTTCTCCGCTGAGTAAAAAATTGAAAACTTCATACATCACTATGGGTCATCACTTGATTGGTAACGTATCTTAGTTGAGTAGAAACGTCTTGGGAACGGTCTGAATATCTGCCGAATCCTTGGATAGTTGCCGTATACCCAGCAAATGTGTTTGATAAATTATTGTTCGGTAGATTGATGAGATTTGTATTAGCTGTTCAATGGCAAACGAAGTATAATACAGTTTATGTAACCTCGATGTAACCTATATAGAAAATATCTTACGAGTAACTGACACCGGTATTCCAAGTCTTATCATTGTAATATCATTGTTATTCTCTATCGGATCGTAGCTGCCATGTGTGACATACGCTGTTGCATGGCTTGTCCAATAATAGCCTATATTTACATCGACAATGGAATAAACGTTTATTGATGTCATACCAGCGGTACAATGTGCAGCCTAAGTAGTTTGCCATGAAAACGTTTTCTTCCATTGTAAAGTTACAACTTACACTCAAAACCCAATATGTATTTATCAGTGAACCTCCGCACCAATATGACCCAACCGAATCACTCAAAATGGCCAAAATATGATATGGAAATTGACCAGTACTGGCAACGTTTCCTCCTACGATACGATCACCTAGGTTTGGATATGCAGTTTTGTCATCAACGTTCATTGCAAAGTTTTTTACTGTAGCTTTCAATGCTGGCGATGTCCAGATATTTTTAACATTTTTCCAATCGAATTCAAATGGATGTGGTCCTGGTGCTGAAGGGAATGACTCCAACGATCTCTCAATAGTTTCAATGTCTCTACTGTCATGTTTGAACTGTCTAGCCGAAGCTGACGCACAAACTAAGATCAATGTGAGTACCAACTTCATTGTTTGTTTTACTGAATTCACTGAATAGATTAATGTAATGCTACTTGCTTATAAATGCGATTATACTCACTTATCTTACAAAGAAATGCTCAGGACAAGAGTAATATCATTGTGATAAGATTATGGTTGAAAAGCGTTTATTTTTTCTTCAATTCTGGGAATTACAGAAAATCCCAAAAATTCATTGTTCTCGTTGTTTCAGGAACTTCTGGTTTCCGAGAAAGATTACCAAAATGCTTATTCAATGACCGTATTGTCAGTAATGAACGCCTTATCTGTAATCCGCTGATGTACTCGACTCGGGCAAAATTTTGCGAAATGACAGCTTTCGGCAAATAGTGACGCTAGTTGAAGATCAGGGCACAACCTATTGGTTGTGGATTCTGAAGTCATTAAAATATTTAGAATTTAGCTTAATTAAAGTATGTATAGATTGCAAATAAAGTGTAAAATTTTGGACTGTCTCCGAGAGACTTGCGGAGGATTGTAAAAAGTCCTATGAAATGTCCAAATGGGACGACAGGAAGTAGCGCGATATGATCGATATACAAGAGAATTTCCTCAATTTCCTACAGTTTGATGAGATATTTCCAAAAAACCATGATTTGCACCATATAGTCAACTTTTAGCTGACGTATGGAGGAAATCTGTACAAAAACCGTTGATAATGTCACATTTTAATGAATGTTTACAACCAGATGGCAGTGAGTTTCATTTAGTTTGATATATTTTGATTAGACCTTTTCACAAAACTCTCATTTGTACCATTTTCGTCAACTTTTAGTTTAAGTTTTGACTAAATGTGTACAAGAAACGGTAAAAATGCCACTTTTCTCAAATATTTACCACCAGATGGCAGTGAACTTTCTCTAATTTTATACAGTTTGATACGTTTTCATTAGACCTTTTCAACGAAACCCCACTTGGACCATTTTGTCAATTTTTAGAGGAATTTTCGTGGAAAAAACATCAAAAATGTCACTTTTTAGCGGTTCTTAACGAATACTTACCACCAGGTGGTGGTAAGGTTCTTTCAAATTCATACAGATTGATAGGTTTTGATTAGACCTTTTCAGCGAAACCCCACTTGTACCATTTTGTCAACTTTTAGATGCTGGAAACTACTAAAAAGATGCTAGAAACTGCTAATAAAGTGCAAGAAATTTCTAAAAAAAGTGCGAGAAATTGCTAGTTTTAGTGCAGTTTCTAGCAGTTTTTTCATAATGCTCTTGAACTTTTGTAGCAGATTCTCAAATTTCTGTAGTTGTATTCTGGAAGTTTCTCGCTCTTTTTTAGCAGTTTCTTGGATGTTTCTAGAACTTTTCTAGTAATTTCTAGCAGCTTATAGAAAGTTTCTAGCAGTTTCTAGCAATTTTCTAGCATCTTTTAGCAGTTTGTAGCAGTTTATAACATCTTTGCAGCAGCTGTATAACAATTTTATACAATTTCTAGCACTTTTTTAGCCATTGGTACAAACAGCTACAAACTGCTAAAAAGATGGTAGAAACTGAATGCTAGCAGTTTCTAGCATCTTTTTACTAGTTTCCAGCAGTTTGTAGCACCTTTGTAGTAGTTGTTAACAATTTTTAGCAATTTGTAGCACTTTTCTAGGACTTTTCTAGCACTAGTCTAGCACTATTCTACCACTTTTCTAGCACTATTCTAGCACTTTTGTAGCTTTTTTCTAACACATACCACTTTCGTAGCACTTTTCTAGTACTTTTCTAGCAGTTTTCTAGCATTTTTAGTTGCATTTTATGAGAAACATATTTTTTGCATTTATCCTGAGATAACTGCGAATTACTCTAAATATGTAACTCTAAACTTATAACTCGAAAAACTTATAACTCGAAAAACTTACAACTCGAAATTTATAAGTTATAAGTTTTAAATAAAGTCTACTTGCGCAAAGACACTGGATATCTCCTACCTTTTAAATACCTTTTTCTATGAAAAAGTCAAGGAAAAAGTACCATTTTCATTTTCTTAAAAATTTTTTTAATCTTCACTAAACGTGATGTATGATGGCCAGTACAGGGCCTGTCTTCTCAAAAAAAAAATTGAAAATTTTTTGAGAATTTCGAGAATTATGATAATTTTTGAGAATTAAATTCTCAAAAGACAGGCCCTGATGATGGCTCCTTCGAAAGCTAGAAATGTGTTCAAATTCAAATTCAAATATATTTTTATTTAACACTGAAAGCCATAGGCTTGTACATGTTCATAGTTCATACAACAAAAAAATCAATTAAGTACATTCAATCGTATAATATTCTAACCAAGTAGAAATCAATTACAGTCGAGTTAAATCGAAAATGTTATACTTTTCTTATTTCTTCGTGTCTAATCTTTCTGACACTTCCCAGGAAATTAAATGTTTCCCAGTTTATGATATGATATGATTCGCCTTGGGAAATTCAAATTTTGCGCCGAAATATCATAAACTGGGAAACACT
>JANVCI010152215.1:0-11107 GCA_026413465.1 Trichosia splendens | reverse complement strand
TACGGTCGTACGGCTCTTCAAATTGAGCTTGCTCAATTTGTCTATTTGTATGTTTTAAATCTGAATTCAAATGCAATTTTATTAAGTGTGTTGTAGTGAGCCTCTTAATTGAGGTTCTTCTAACATCAGTTGCGATGAATATTTGAAATAACATTTATTGAAGTCGTCTAGCATACCCTCATCATCCACTCTTTTAACGACAATTATTTTATTTTTTTAGACCTCATCAAATTTGAAGGAAAACGATTATCTCCAAAAAATCAATCAATTGCTAACTGGACAGTCGAATGTGATTAAAAGTCGAAGCTCTGCAATCCGATTAGCCGTTAGTTGTGGTTGGAATTTTGAGCAATAAAAGTTTACGTCGATTATTTTGATTTCAGAAAGAAGACATGTATTTAGACGACGAAATGAAATCTGTTAGTGATGCGAACGAAGATTACTATTCCGGAGAAAAGTTGCTTCGAGAAAAGTTTGGTAGTCGTAAGGAAGAACATAGTTTCGTAGAAAGTCGTACAAGTAAATTCTGCCAATCACATATTGATGTCGACAATTAACTCGATATTTATAGCAAAAGTCAATTTTCAAGAGACTAAAGATCGCCCTTACAAACGGCAGGAGGATGACCATCTTATTTCGCGAGTATTCGTAGAGCATTTGCACTGTTTACTACCAAACATTGATCGCAATAGAATATTTCCAATGTTCAATTATCGGAGTTCAGATAAACATCCTCAAACATGTTTACGTATTGACGACCCACCAACTCCGAGACCACCGTACGTACTAGCGTCAAAGGCGCGAGCAAAAGATGTATGACAATGTATCAACACAAAGTCTCTCATTTAATAAAACTTCATTCTCTTTGTGGCAGTTACGCGATAAGTTGTCGAAGCAAGAAAAACAAGCATCACCCGAACAGTTATTAAAAGACGAAATCGCTTCTACACCGAAAATCGATCATCAGTTATCAGCAGAGAAGCTCCACGAATTAAGTGCTACAATTGCAAACGATGAAGAATTAACTGCCGGAGAACCTAAAGCACTCAAGGATGAAGTTTTTGCTGAACAGAAAAGTAATCAACAGTCATCTGCAGGAGCGACAGAGACGAAGAAAGACGAATTAACCCCTCGAAACGATCAAGAATTATCTGCAGAACATGAACCACTGAAGGATGAACAGAAAAGCGGTCACTTTTTATCAGCAATAGCGACAGAGACGTCGCAGGACGAATTAAATGCTGCAAAACCTGAAACACTGTCGGATGAAGGTCTTGCTGAACAGAAAAGCGATAGGCAGTTATCTGCAGGAGCGACAGACACGTCGAAAGACGAATTAACTTCCGTCCCTCCGAACGATCAAGAATTATCTGCAGGAGAATCTGAAACACTAAAGGATGAACAGAAAAGAGATCATTTTCTATCAGCAATAGCGACAGAGACGTCGCAGGTCGAATTAACTGCAGCAAAACCTGAAACACTGTCGGACGAAGTTCTTGCTGAACAGAAAAGCCATGAGCAAACATCAGTAGCAGCGTCATATAAGGCAAACAACGAATTTACTGCTATACCTACGAGCGATCACCGATCTACTAGAGAACTTGAAACCCTGAAGGATGAAGTTCTTGCTCAACAGAAATACGACCAGCAGATATCAGTAGCAGCAACGGAGACGTCCAAGAACGAATTGCCTGTTGGACCTGAGAACGATCAAGAGTTATCTGCAGTAGAACCTGAAACACTGTCGGATGAAGTTCTTGCTGAACAGAAAAGCGATCAGCAACTAACAGCTGGAGTGACAGAGGCGTTGAAGGACGAATCAATTGCTAGACCAATGAACGATCAATTAGCTGCTGGAGAATCTAAAGCACTGAAAGAACAAATTGCTCAACAGAGAAGCGATCAGGAGATACTAGAAGGAGAGATGGAGACGTCGAAAGAAATTCCTAGACATACAACCGGTAAAGAATTATCTACCGGAGAGCCTGAAACGCACAAGGATGAATTTGTTTCTGAACAGAAAAGCGATGAGAAAACATCAGTAGGAGCATCGTATACGGCAAAGAACGAATTTAATGTTATACCTGCGAGCGGTTACCGATCTACTAAAGAACTTGAAACCCTGAAAGATGAAGTTCTTGCTCAACAGATATACGACCAGCAGATATCAGTAGCAGCAACGGAGACTTCCAAGAACGAAACACCTGTTAGACCTGAGAACGATCAAGAGTTATCTGCAGGAGAACCTGAAACACTGTCGGATGAAATTCTTGCTGAACAGAACAGCGATCAGCAACTAACAGTTCGAGTGACAGAGTCGTTAAAGGACGAATTAATTGCTAGACCAACGAACGCTCAATTAGCTGTTAAAGAACCTGAAACACTGAAAGAACAAATTGCTAAACAGAGAAGCGACCAGCAGATGCTATTAGGAGATACAGAGACGTCGAAAGAAATTCCTAGACCTGCAACCGGTAAAGAATTATCTACCGGAGAACCTAAAATACTCAAAGATGAAGTTCTTGCTGAACAGAACAGCGATCAAAAGCAATCAGCTGTAGCATGTGGGGCGTTGAATGATGAATTAACTGCTACACCTGCGAACGATCAATTAGCTGCTGGAGACCCAGAGACACTGAAGGAGCAACCTGCTGAACGGAAAAGCAATCAGAATATACTTGTAGGAGAGGTTGGAGAATCCAAAACACTGATAGATGCCGCTAAACAGAAAAGTGATCAACAAAAAAAAGTTGTCTATGCGGGAAGTGAACGAAAGTTATTGTCTAGATCGATTGAGCTGTTGAGGGACGAAGGAATTTCTACTAGCGATCGACATTCAATGGTGGGCACAACGAAATTATCACCCAGATGGGTTGAAATAGTCAGACATGATAAACGGGAAAGTGATCTTTTACCAGCAAGCGCTATAAGAAACTCGAAAGAAACAATTACGACTGTGAGAAGTGATGAACAGGTACGAATTGGATCGCTTGAGATATTGAAAGGCGAATCAATTCATAGACGCAAAAGCTACGAGCAACCTGGTATATCTGACAAGTCTAAGGAGCAATTAGTACCGAGTCCGAAAAGCGATCGGCAAATCCCAGTAGAGACATTCAACGACGAAACAATTGATAAAGCATCGAGTGATATTTCGTTGCCTGATGACGCGAAAACCGATCAATATTTGTCAGCAGAAGCGACACATACATTCCAGAACGAATTAACTGCTAGCTATACAAAGGATGAAAAATTAGCTGCCGGAGACCTTGAAACAGTGGAGAATGAACAAAACTGCGATCAGCAGTTGTCAGAAGTAGCAGAGGGCACGTCGAACGACGAGTTAACTGCAAAACGTGTGAAAGATCAAGAGTTATCTGCTGCAGAAGCTAAAACACTAAAGGGTGACGTTGCTGCTGAACAGAAAAGCTATAAAGAATTGTTAGCGGCGGTGATAGATACGTCGAAGGAAGTAGTAACTGCTATACCGGCAAACGATGAAAAATTATGTGCTGTAGAACCTGAAACACTAACGGATGAAGTTCCTGCTGAACCGAAAAGCGATCAATTGTTAACAGCAGAAGCGACGGAGACGTTGAAGGACAAAATTGCTGCACCGGCAAACGATGGAGCATTATTGGCTTCAGAGCCTGAAACACACTTAGATGAAGTTCTTGCTGAACAGAAAAGTGATCCGCAGATATCAGTAGGAGCGACAGAGAACGAATTTACAGCTAGGCCTGTAAACGATCAAGAATTTTCTACTGGAGAACCTGAGACACTGGAAGATGAAGTCGCTGTTAAACAGAAATGCGATCCACAATTCTCAGCAAGAGAAATGGAGGAGTCAAAGGACGAATTTACTATCAGACCAGAAAATTATCAGGAATTTTCGGCTGGAGAACCTGAAACACTTAAGGGCGATGTTGGCAAACAAAACGACATTCAACAATTATCAGCAACCTTAGAGAATAGCTCAAAACCGGAATTGGTGGAGACACTGAAAGATGAAACTGTTTCTTCACTAAGAAGCGCCCAAGAAGTAAGCGCAATCAAGAAATCGAAGGTGGAAAAAGATCCAAGAAGAGCTGTGGAAAGTGATCGATTATCAGCTCGATCGGTTGAAGACGCACGAATTCCTAAAAGGAAAAGCGACCAAGAAGTTGGTTTGAAAAGTAAATCTAACGACGAAAGAATTCCTTTTACAAAAATTGAACAAAAACTATCAACAAAATCAATGGAAGTATTGGAAGATGAAACGATTACGAAGCTGGAAATCAGCCAACATTTGTCGATTGACACACCAAATCAAAAAGAAGATGGAAGCTTGAAATGTGATCCACTACTGCCAGTTAGATCGATCGTTGCATGTGAAATTAAAAGACAGGAGAGCGATCAAGACTCAGCAGTTGATACAAAAAGTTCAAATCAGGAAGCAACTTCTGTTGTAGAAAGCGCTGACCAATTATCAGCCAGATCTATTGAGACAGCAGTTTATAATCGAGCAAGTGAGCATCATCTGCCTTCTTCCACCATGAGACAATCGAAAGAGAAGACATTTGTGAATCAGAAAAGTAATGAGCAATTATCAGAGGAATCGGTGGAAGTATTGCACGGTGAAGCAATTACCAGACAGGATAGCAACCTTGTACCCGTTGATAAAAACAGAAAATCAAATATTAAATCATTCTATGATAAAGACGTCGTTAAGCGAACTCATCGGTCAGCAGCGGACGTAGCACAGTTAACACCTAGATCGGTTGAGATATTCAAAGACGAAATAATTGATAGAAGGGGAACCAATCAACATTTAGGTGTTGATGCAACAAGCAAATCGAAGGAGCGACCAGTTGTCGCTGTGAAAGATCAACATTTATTGCCCAGATCCATGGAAATGTTGAAAGATGATACAATTGTTAAACAGGCAAGTGACGAGTTAACTGCTAACCGTGCGAAAGATCAACAGTTGTCTGCTGAAAAAGCTAAGACACTAAAGGATGATGTTGCATCTGTTGAGCTATTGACAGACCAAGAAATTTCTAGAAGTGTAAGCGATCGACATTTAATGGTGGACACAACGAGGAAATCGCAGGAGCAAAAATTTATCACTGTGAGAAGTCATCACCAATTCTTGCCTAGATCGATTGAAATGTTCAGAGACGATAAACAGGCAAGCCCTATAAGAAATTCGAAAGAAACAATTAAGACTGTGAGAAGTGATCAACAGGCACGAATTAAATCGCTTGAGATATTGAAGGACGAATCAATTCCTAGAAGCAAAAGCAACGAGCAATCTGACATATCTAATAAGTCTAAGGAGCAATTAGTATCGAGTCTAAAAAGTGATCGACAATTATCAACTATCACCGTAGACACACTCAACGACGAAACAATTGATAAAGCATCGAGTGATATTTCGCTGTCTGACGTCGTGAAAATCGATCAACATTTATCAGCAGAATCGACAGAGACGTTCAAGAACGAATTAACGGCTAGGTCTACAATGGATGAAAAATTGGCTGCCGGAAACCTTGAAGCATTGAAGAATGAACACAAAATTGATCAGCAGTTGACAGAAGGCACGTCGAATGACGAGTTAACTGCTAATTGTGCGGAAGATGATGCTGCTCAACAGAAAAGCGATCAGCAGCTACCAGCTGGAGCGACAGAGGCATTCGAGGACGAATTAACTGCTACGCCTGTGAACGATCAATTAGCTCCTAGAGACCCTGAAACCCTGAAGGAGCAATTTGCGGAACGAAGAAGCGATCAGGAGATACTAGAAGGAGAGACGGAAACGTTGAAAAAAATTCGTAGACGTGCAAACGATCACGAATTATATGCTAGAGAGTCTGAAACACACAAGGATGAAGTTTTTTCTGAACAGAAAAACGATCAGCAGCTAACATCTGACGTGACAGATGCGTTGAAGGATGAATTAATTGCTAGGCCAACAAACGATGCTGGAGAATCTGAAACACTGAAAGAACAAATTGCTAAACGGCAAAGCGATCAGCAGATAGTGTTAGGAGAGACTGAGAAGTCGAAGGAAATTCCTACACCTGCAACCGGTCAAGAATTATCTACTGGAGGACCTCCAATACTCAAAAATGAAGTTCTTGCTGAACGAAAAAGCGATGAGAAACAATCAGCTGGATCAATTGTGGCGTTGAGCTACGCATTAACTGCTACACCTGCTAATGATCAAATAGCTGCTAGAGACACTGAAACACTGAAGGAGCAGTTTGCCAAACAGAAAAGCGATCAGGAGATACTAGAAGGAGAGACGGAGACGTTGATGAAAATTCCTAGACATGCAAACGATCAAGAATTATCTGCTGGAGAGCCTGAAACACACAAGGATGAAGTCCGTTCTGAACAGAAAAGCGATCAGCAACTAACAGCTGGAGTGACAGGGGCGTTGAAGGACGAATTAATTGCCAGAAGAACGAACGATCAATTAGCTGCTGGAGAACCTGAAACACTGAAAGAGCAAATTGCTAAGCAGAAAAGCGATCAACGGATACTGTTACGAGAGACGGAGACGGAGACGTCTAAGGAAATTTCTAAACCTGCAAACGGTCAAGACTTATCTGCAGGCGAACCTAAAATACACAAAGATCAAGTTCTTGCTAAACAGAAAAGCGATCAGAAACAATCAGCTGGAGCAACTGAGGCGTTGAATGACGAATTAACTGCTACACCTGCGAACGATCAATTAGCTGCTAGAGATCCTGAAACAATGAAGGAGCAGTTTGCCAAACAGAAAAGCGATCAGGATATACTAGAAGGAGAGACGGAGACGTTGAAAAAAATTCCTAGACATGCAAATGATCAAGAATCATCTGCTGGAGAGCCTGAAGCACACAAGGATGAAGTTCTTCCTGAACAGAAAAACGATCAGCAACTATCAGCTGAAGCGACAGAGGCGTTGAATGACGAATTAGTTGCTAGAGCAACGAACGATCAATTAGCTGCTAGAGAACCTGAAACACTGAAAGAACAAATTGCTAAACAGAAAAGCGATCAGCAGATACTATTAGGAGAGACGGAGACGTCGAAGGAAATTCTTAGACCTGCAACCAGTCAAGAATTATCTACCGGAGAACCTAAAATACTCAAAGATGAAGTTCTTGTTGAACAGGAAAGCGATGAGAAGAAACCAGCTGGATCAATTGAGGCGTTGAACGAAGAATTAACTGCTACACCGGCGAACTTTCAGTTAGCCGCTAGAGACCCTGAAACACTGAAGGAGCTATTTTCCAAACAGAAAAGCGATCAGAAGATACTGGTAGGAGGGTCTGTAGAATCCGAAACACTGATAGATGCTGCTAAACAGAAACGTGAACAAGAAAAAGTTTTCTATGCGGGAAATGAACAAAATTTGTTGCCCCGATCTGTTGAGCTCGTAAGAGACCGAGGAATTTCTAGAAGTGTAAGCGCTGTGAGAAGTCATCGGCAATTATCACCGAGATCGGTTGAAATGGACAGAGACGATAAACGGGAAAGTCATCCCTCACCAGCAGGCGCTATAAGAAATTCGAAAGAAACAATTACGGCTGTGAGAAGTGATCAACAAGTACGGATTGGATCGCTTGAGATATTGAAGGGCGAATCATTTCGTAGAAGCAAAAGTAATGAGCAACCTGGTTCATCTAAAAAGTCCGAGGAGCTATTAGTACCGAGTCCAAAAAGCGATCGAGAATTATCAACCATCCCCGTAGATACTCTCAATGACGAAACAATTCAGAAAGCAGCGAGTTATATTTCGTTGCCTGGTGGCGCGAGAACCGATCAATGTTTATCAGCGGAAGCGACAGAGACGTTCAAGAACGAATTAACTGCTAGGTCTACAGAGGATGAAAAATTAACTGCCGGAGATCTCGAGACAGTGAAGAATAAATTAAAAAGCGATCGGCAGTTGTCGGAAGATGCAGAAGGCACGTCGAACGACGAGTTAACTGTAAAACGTGCGAAAGATAAAGAGTTATCTGCTGGAGAAACTAAAACACTGAAGGATGATGTTGCTGTTGAACAAATAAGCGATGAACAATTATTAGCAGGGGTGATAGATACGTCGAAGGATTTAGTAACTGCTATACCGGCAAACGATCAAAACGTTTGTGCTGTAGAACCTGAAACACTAACAGACGAAGTTCCTGCTGAACAGAAGAGCGACAAGTTGTTAATAGCAGAAGCGACGGAGACGTTGAAGGACAAAGTAACTGCTGCACCGGCAAACGATGAAGGATTATTGACTTCAGAACCTGAAACAGTCATATATGATGTTCTTGCTGAACAGCAAAGCGATCCGCAGATATCAGCAGGAGCGACAGAGACGCTGAAGGACGAATTAACCGGTAGACCTGTGAACGATCAAGAATTATCTGCTGGAGAACCTGAAACACTGAAAGATGAAATATCTGTTAAACAGAAATGCGATCCACAATTCTCAGCAAGAGAAATGAAGCAGTCAAAGGACGAATTTAGTGTCAGACCAGAAAATGAGCAGGAATTATCCGCTGGGGAACCTGAAACACTTGAAGCCAATGCTGGCAAACAAAAATTATCAGCAACTTCAGAGAGTAGCTCAAACCCGGAATTGGTGGAGACACTGAAAGACGAAAGTGTTTCTTCTCTAAGAAGCGACGAAGAAGTGAGGGCAGTCAAGAAATCGAAGGAGGAAAAAGATCCAAGAATAGCTGTGAAAAGTGATCGATTATCAGCTCGCTCGGTTGAAGACGCACGAATTCCTAAAAGGTCAAGCGACAAAGAAATTGGTTTAAAAAGTAAGAACGACGAAAGAATTCGCTTCACAAAAATTGAACAAAAACTATCAACAAAATCGATGGAGATATTGAAAGGCGAAACGATTACGAAGCTGGAAAGTAGCCAACATTTATCGATTGACACAAATCAAAAAGCAGATGGAAGTTTGAACTGTGATCCACTACTGCCAGTTAGATCCATCGTTGCGGTATTGGAAGGTGAAACGATTGCGATGGGGGAAAGGAGCGAACATTTATCGATTGACACAAATCAAAAAGCAGATGGAAATTTGAAATGTGATCCACTACTGCCAGTTAGATCGATCGTTGCACATGAAGTTAAAAGACTGGAGAGCGATCAAGACTCAGCAGTTGATACAAAAAGTTCAAATCAGGAAGCAGCTTCAGTTGTAGAAAGCGCTGACCAATTATCAGCCAGATCTATTGAGCCAGCAGTTTATAAAGGAGCAAGTGAGCATCATCTGCCTTCTTCCACCGTGAGACAATCGAAAGAGAAAATATTTGTGAATCAGAAAAGTAATGAGCAATTACCAGAGGAATCGGTGAAAGTATTGCACGGTGAAGCAATTACCAGACAGGATAGCAACCTTGTACCCGTTGATAAAAACCGAAAATCAAATATTAAATCAGTGGATCAAGTCTATGATAAAGACGTCGTTAAGCGAACTCATCGGTCAGCAACGGACGTACCACAGTTAACACCTAGATCGGTTGAGATATTCAAAGACGAAATAATTGACATAAGGGCAAGCAATCAACATGTAGCTGTTGATGTTGATACAACGAGCAATAAGAAGGAGCGACCAGTTGTTGCTGTGAAAGATCAACATTTATTGCACAGATCCATGGAAACATTCAAAGATGATACAACTGTCAAACAGGCAAGTGATCATCCTATACCTGCTGCTATGAAAGGCAAAACAATTGCAACTGGATCAGCTGTTGTAAATGAAGGTGTCTACACACTCACTCACACTCTGGCCGATAATCGTGGAAATGTTGTTACCAATCACATTAGCTCATCTACCGGATCGGTTATGATATACAGAGACGACGGTATTGTTAGAAAGGCAAGCGATAAGGAACAGATCAATACACTGGGCAAAAGTAAGGAGAATCAGGTTGATTCTACGAAAAATAATCAGAAATTAACATCGAGATCGGTTGACTTCTTGAAAGACGATGAAATTAACAAACGATCCGGCCACCCCTATCCTGCTGGAATAATTTTTAAGAAATCTAGTTTGAGAAACGATCATCAAGGAGAAACAGTGAGTTCCATAACTAAATCTGAAGATCGAGTAGTTGCGAACCCGAAAAGTAGTCAACATTTATTAGCTCCATCAATTACAATGTATGACAGAGCATTTGAGAGCTCAGGAAGTGACCAGAAACGGCCAACAGTTTTTGCTGAAAAATCGAAAGTGGGAGCATCTAATATTGTGATGGTTCGTTCTGTTGAGAAAATGGTGAACGAAAGTACTTCGAAAATGCCACCAATTGACCAGACAGTTAATCAATCACCGCACAGTGCCATCCATTCTACGAAAGTGTTAAAGAAGAAATCCAAAATCAAAACTGCTGATTCGAATATATGGAGGGAAATTTCGAGGGAAATGCTAAATAATGATCAACTCCTCAACAAATTGTGTGATAAGGTGTTGAAGAAAGTGGTTGCTGAAAATAAATTTTGCGGTCCAAATTGTAAAAGTCCGTGCGGTGGATTAAATCACACTACGAGTCCAACAAAGATAGAGCCGACAAAGATAAATGATTGAATAAACGATTGAATTTTGCGTTTTATCTTGAGTAGATTTGGGAATCGTCTATAGATTGTCTTGATGGTAAAAGCGTAGACTGGAAATTTGCAAAATCTCTTGGAACAATACTCAAGATCCATAACCAAAATATTGCCTCATAACCTCAACATATACTTCTTGGAATTTTCGAATTTGCGTTCCAATGAAACAACTTTACTCACCGACTGCACTGTAAAATCACTAATATCCATGTTCTGCTAGTCAACACTTTGCATTGATAGAAAAGTTTTTTTTTTCAAAATTATTTTGCTTTGAGATTTAGCGAAACAAAATGTTATTAATCAATCTATCTGTCATTACGAGCGCTAAAGTCTAAATGGTATAAAAAAACACATTTGAAAGGTTTTGTTCATTTTCAAATTTTAAGCGGTGTTGCATAGTTTAAATAACATTAATTTCTGAAAAAATTGCGCTGCGTGGCATGTTGTCAAGTATTTTTAGTTAGATTTTATTAGGCAATTTGGGATAATCACGTATAATTAGATTGTTTACTTTATA
>JANVCI010151104.1:0-11112 GCA_026413465.1 Trichosia splendens | reverse complement strand
AATATCCACTCATAATGGATTAGCTACTAATCCAAGATGGTCTAACCCAGTCCAATTCCCTAGTCTAGTCATGGCTCCGTACCAGTTTCTAAGTCAATTCATGTAATATTATTTACTGGTACGGAGCCATGATGGAAACCTATGTGTTATTGTCGTAAAATGTCCACAAGGATTTTGATGAAACTTAAGTTAATGGGCTCAATTTCTTTTGTAGAGTTTCATATGATTTTTACAACAATGTTTGTAGAAATCTAGTATTGCAGAATCGAAATGGTTTGCGAATTTATTTTAGTAGATGTAATCCTTTAGTTGTTAGCGATAGCGATAGCCTAAAGATTATTGTTCTTGTCTGAAAAGAAATGTAATTTATGTTTTCAGAGATGTGAACTGTCGAAGAGCTCACGATTTAATGACAATTTTGTAAAAAACTGTCTTGATTTTATGTTTTTTTTTTTTAATAAAATTCGTAGATTTGTTAGATCGAAAAATCGTTAAGGTAGAGTGATTTTGATACTTTGAAATGTATATTTGCCTGTTATAACTCGGTATGAAAATAAGTTGTCTGAGGACTTTAAATGACCGCATTAAAGTTAGTAACAGTTAGGAAGGAAGGAATTCCTTGTCAGAGTCAGTAAGTTTGAGTTTAAATTTTTGTTTCAGTAAACAGAAGCAATGAAGTTCTTGAAAAAAAAATTGTTGTGATCACTGTTGTGACTGTTTAGTAGTCAAAAGAAAAACGTAGTGATGTGTTTGATGGACTGAGCTCATGTGAACAGTCGGGTCTTTTTTTAGCTAAGAAATTAGTAGTTGAGTGACTGTAGCTTTTGGCTAGTCGATTGATTTATTGATGCTTACTGAGTAAGCAGTCAGAAGGAAGTGCTTTCCTTGTCGGGGTCACCAATTTTATTGGCTCCCCCAATTGTTTGGTGGTGCGTTGTCCCTTTGTCGGGGTCACCAATTGTAATGTATCTATATGGATTCTACTATGAGAACGTAAGATGTTATATGTTTGATAGTTCAAACTGTTCTCCAATTTTATTATCACAAAACTAATATTTATATAAAGTATTTAGAGAGAAAACTAGATGTAATTAAATTGAATTAAATGAAATGCTAACTTGATTTACCACACCACACCGGATAAAGAAAATAGGGTCACATTTAGTCGAAATTGGTAAATGTGGTGACTTAGGTGGGGAGTTAGTTTCAAAAAAGTTGTCAAAATGTGATTCTATAGCCTAGTACGGGTGATTTCTCGGGAAGTATAACAGATACACGTTTGCGTCGACGGGCAACGTTATACAAAATGTTATGGTGAATTAGGAAAAGTTTGAGCTGCCACCAAAATATCAACAAAAATCGAGAAAAATAAGAAGAACACTCACTATATTCTGCTAGACCCCTCCTTTGAGTACGAGTCTACAGTCAAATTGACCCGGTCAATTTGTGTTTTTTTCTCGTTTTCTAATCTCTTCCCTAGTTACATATATATTGTCGCACAACTTCAATGTAAAAGGACTTTTTTCTGGCTAGCAATTTTTAGCTGAATGTTTTTAGTCTCGAAAAGGCACCACGAGTGTGCTGTATGTTAGTAGTTACAAAATTAGTTCCATACAATCTTCCAAGGTTAGGCCACACCTTGCAGTAAACAAGAATAAGGTCGTGGATTCAACTCTTAAGGTTCTAATGAACATTGACAAAACATTTTATAACCTCCTTAACATATGCTTGTTTCATAAGCTGTCGATTTTTCAGTTTCAAATGACAGAATCCAAACAAAAGCCTCCCACAATGCGCTACATCGACCCAATTCATGGCATCATTTATTTTCCGGATATCATTTTTCAAATCATCAACACCGAACCCTTTCAAAGATTGAGAAATTTAAAACAACTAGGGGTTAGTAGCTATGTATTTCCTGGCACAACACATACACGATTCGAACACTGCATAGGGTAAGAAGTCACTTCCTTTACTCGAAATTCAGTACAAAATCCATCAATTTCAGTGTTTGTCATTTGATCGATAAATTTCTGGATCAACTTGTGAAGAACTCCAACATTCAAGTCAGCGATTATCATCGAAAATGTGTAATGATAGCTGGTCTACTGCACGATGTTGGCCATGGACCATTTTCTCATATGTGGGACCAATTAGTGCATCGCGGTCAATACAAGGATTGGAATGTAAGTTGGATTGTTTAATCATTTTCAGTGCATTGCTTCATTTTTCATTTGCATTTTTAGCATGAAGCAACGTCTTGTGATATTACAAAATATATCTTTCAAAAACACGACATAAAACTATCCTCCGATCTACAAGAACAGAGCGATGGAATTGAAATTATTGTGTCGTTGATCAGCGGAGATGTTAATTGTCTCAGAAAACATTTAACCGACGAACATATGTACCTGTCTGAGGTTTGTATGTCAATCCATTTGGCAAAGAAATAGTAAAACTCTACTGTTGGTTATTGCAGATCGTAAACAACAAATTCTGTTTCATCGATGTCGATAAATGGGATTACATTTTACGTGATTCATACTACCTCCAGCATGCGATTTCCATACCCAAGGGGTTCGAACGTATTTTTGTTGGAGCCAGAGTGACTGCTGCCGTTGATGGTGTTACGCACATCAGCTTCCATTTTGAGGACTACCATTTAGTCCACGAATTGTTCGAGAATCGATCAAATTTACATCTTCATTGTTATCAACATCCCGAAATTATGGGTGTCGAAGAAATGTAAGTTGTCACTTTCCATTTTGACCATAAACAAAAACGAGAAATCTGGAGATTTTTTATCCGTGAATTTTTAGATTAATTCGAGCGTTTTTATCAGCAGAAGCGAATGGATTCTTATTTCGGGGGTAAAAATTCATAATTTTGTTGGTGTTGAAAACAAGTAAAGTTTATCTCTCATTCTCATAGGGTAAAGCTGTCCGAAGCACACATTTACCCAGACGTTTATCAATTTCTTGATGACTCCATTATTCAAATTCTGACAATCAGCGACGATGAACGATTGAAAGAAGCTCAGGAATATTTAAGACGAATTCGTACTCGAAATCTATACACAATTGTTGATATTTCGGATCAAGAATTTCAGGTAATTCAGCTAATTTTGGTTAAAATTAGGCATTAAAGCGTATCCCTTGTCCCTTGTAGACATTGTGTGTATTTAATTGGGACTAAATTCTAATTCGATCCATGAATATGTAGCTAACATACAGTCGTTAAGACAGGAGAGAATGACTTTGACTTCCTTTTGATGAACTAAGGTCAGGATAATGTAGACATTGCTAAGAATTAGGTTCGACAGTGTACACTTAGTAACTTCTCTTTCATTTAGTGGACACAGGGTTAATGAACTTGAATTTATTTCCATCTCTAGGTGTATGAATTACATGTATCAGATGTGATACATGTATCAGACAGGAATTTCATTTCCGAATCTGTCAATCGCATCTCCGGTTATGGAAAATAAATTTTCGAATTTACAAAATAGACTATCGATTCCTGGATGTCAAAAAAGAGCTGCAAGTTTTTTCTAATCAATTTTCCGTCGTGGTAAAAGAAACATGGTTTTATTGTGGCTTCTATGTTGGTTTTCAATATTTATTTCATATATTATAGCTTCAGTATGCAAGTGAAAGTCCTTGTAACTTTGTTCCTCTAACATCCTCAGCTTCAAAATCATCTGAGTCATTGAATAGAGACTTCTAACAATTAGGCTCATGCACCATTTTCCATTGTGCCGTCACTTATTAGTCTTGCCGTAGAAGGGGACATATATATCTGTACGTACAACAAGGCCTACGTCCAGGCTTGTATCGCCTATAACTTCATCGCGCGTTGTTAAAGATTTCAAGGATATGTTCATCTAACTAGGGCAATTCAATTCGGTGGTTCTAGTCTTGGTGTGCGCGCATTTCGATATCGAGGGGAATGGCTAGAGTAGGCTCACGGTTTAAGTTTCCTAGAACTGTCGCTATATATCCCTATTCCTCACTCAAGATGCAACGTTTAATTGAAGATTGGATGTTTTCCAAACATGGTCAGTGGCGGCTTTCCTACTCGGTTTGTGTTCATAGTAAGCGCTTCCCCAACCATCACATGTGTGTAGTAGGGATTTACTCCTTGAGAGGGAACTGATCCGTAGGGTGGTTAGTGCAATTACGGGCCACTGCGGCTTAAACAAGCACCTCACAGAACCCACGATGTGAGTGTAACTTTGGAGACAAAACGGATCATCACGTAAATTGTGAAAGTCCAAGTTTTTCCTCCCATAGAACGCAGAAAATGTTTCGCTGTATCGTCTGTGAAGCATCATGGGCAAGAAAGTGTCATAGATGGTTTAATTTTGTGAATATGATTGAATCGAGAGATGGCACGTATGTTGAACATTTAAATAAAGGGTGTTTTGATTAGACGACAACTGACACCGGGGAAGCGTTCAAAAAATTCTATAAATTATAGGACATCAGCTTCAGCAGTTTCAGAGCCCGAATAGAAAGAAACTGCAGGTTGTACTCTAAGCAAGCCTATTAAACTTTTTTTGTAATTCTTCAATGAGTTTAGAAGAAGTGCTGCGAGATACTAACGCAATAATAACGAATTTTTGGTTTATCAATTCCTTATGTACCGCATACATAATAGATTTGAATCAGTACGATTTGAGCCAAATCCAAAAAACTCCTTCATATTTCTCCATTTTTGTGTGACGCTCTCAGGGAGTAAAGAAACAAATGTTTCAGATGTCCCAAGTTTCCAATGCTTCAAATTGAAAATGTTTTAGTTTCCAATGTTTCCACTCAAAACATTCTAAGTTTGAATTGCGACTCTGCGGTTCACAAAATTTCAGGTATGTTAAGTTTCCAATATCCTGAGTTAGAAACGATCCAATATTCATGAATAAGTTATACATTTTCAGAAATCGTAAATTTCCGAAATTCTGCACAATTCCACTTGTACCACTCCCTCTTTAAGGAGAACCAGTTGGACTACTGTCTACTTTTGCGCAGGATATTGGCATGCAGGGTGCCTAATTCCTGTTTTTCTCAAATAGCTACTAGCAATGATATTTAGGGTACATTGAAAGGAGAAAAACAATATTTTGTCGATTTTAAAAATATTGAAAATCGGTTCAGATACCCACGACAACGTGAATTTTTCTTCTGTTTAGATGAAGCTTATAACTTCGCCATAAGTTGCAATACCTCGAAATAAGCGAAAACATCATATGTTTCCATGGGAGCGTTTGCATGCGGTGGTCCCAAGAGTCCGTTTCTGAATAGCAATTTATCTGTCCGTCTGTTGGACTGAACCTAGCAGAATTTGAGTAAACGATTTCGATGAATTTTTTTCGCTTATAGGAAATGGCAAGGATGATTTAGAAGATGGGTAAATTTGATCACGTAGGTGGAGAGCTACAGTGGTAAAATAAGGTCAAAATGGGGTGCACAAACCAAGCATGGATAATAATTCGGAAAGTAAAAGAGGTAGTTTGGGGTTAAAGCAAAGTTGTAGAGAATGTTATGCTGAAGAACATTCAATGTTGGTGGATCCCATCGCTGAGCCGCCACCATCGTTTATTCTAAATTAATAATTATTGTCATGGAAGGTTCGGTAAAGTTTTATCGAATGTTATGCTGAACAAAAGTGTCATGCATGATATGGTCGTACCACTGAGCCGAAAATCAGGAAAGACTCATAAAAATCACGAAAAATAGGAGAAAATCCTCCCTAAATTTTGCTACACACATCTAAGCATTAGTTGTCTGTCAAATTGAGCCGGTTCTTCCTCGTTTTTTAAAGGGGTATGCTAGGCGTAGGCAGTGTTGACTTAAGTAACTATGTCAAAAGAATAGGCTTTGATGACAAACATTAACATGTCTTCTATTTGTTTTCAGTTTTCAGATCCTAAGAATCGATTAAACAGCCAGTTTATTCAAAAAGTGAGAAATATTCCAACGGTAGATGAGACAATGTCATCGAATTTAATATTTCATAACAGCAATGGTGATATTGTTAACAAGTATATTAGTTTCTTGCATGTCCGTTCTTAACATTCAATTTAAAAATGTTTTTTATTGTTTTTTTGCAGGCCGAGTCAATCATACAAGAAATACATTTTGTATTCTACCAATACAATCACAGCTGATACCTACAAAATAATAGAAAATTTACAAAATTGAATCCAAAGAGAATAAAAATCCGTATTAGTGTACGATCTACTTTGTTTTGTTATTCGTTCGCAGATTTTACTAAACTTAATTTATTTAAAACTCAAAGTTGATTATGTTTTCGTTTGATTTTGTATTTGTAGAGAGCAGTATTTTATAAGCGACACAAAATAATGTTTATGCCTAATTGTAGGCATAGAACAAATAACGTCCAAAGTGTATAAAGTTTATTTAATAAAAAGGTGCCTACTCAAATTCAGTTTGTTTCAAAACCATCACAGTGTCACAACAGGAACAATCAAAAATGATGTGACAATGGTAAAACAAACCGTTCAAATAGTTGCTTCCCATGGAGGTGCGGGAAACACATTTTTATCTTAAGGCCACAGAGTGTAAAGTCAATCGTAAAATACAAGACACGTACAAAACATTTATATTTATTTTTATAAATCATCACCGATCGTTATAAAAAAAATGAAAATAGGGGGTGACCATTCATCAACATTATTTGAGTTATATTGGCCACGGCGTGTACCACCATGGGATCTTTTTTTATGCCGTTACGAAAAGTTTGTTTGACTATTTGAAATTGTTTGAGCCGTCTGTTAATCGTTTCGTGTCTCGCCATAATTAATGTATGCTGTTGAGTGTTAATGACATTCGAAAGGATGAAATATGCGGCATCTTTATATACCTTATCAGCCAATGCGCGCTCTCCATCATTTAACGACAACACGAAAGCCTCTCTAGCCAATCTCAGATCGCTGTAAGCACCACAAGGATATCCTGCATTCACCCATACAATTAAACCGTTGCGAATATTTAAAGTCACTTCGTACCGCAAACCTGCAGCTCTAAATTTATGGCTAAAGTAAGCAGGGTTGAAGGGCCTCGGTTCAGGAATTTTGAAATCGACTCCATCTATCGACGTGAAACACGTCTGCCCAGTAACAGAACCATTGAAACAGTTTTCCCAAACAATCTGTATATTAAATTTGGATAATTTGAAATAAATTTTTAAAATAAATGAAAGTACCACATTCAGATCTGAAAGAATTTTCGCACAACCACGTCCAATATCGAATCGTTTTTTCATCCGCTTTGAATGTTGACCGACGATAATGTTCCACTGCATATTTTTTGAGAAAAGATAAACACCATAGAAGGTGTTTCGGTTCACCTCCCATAGTTCCCAAATGAATTTTCTCCCAAATGATACAGGATATGTGTGGAGTCACCCCAAAGAATGACGAGAAACGTCTTTCGGCAACGTATTTACTCGATTGGGAATTTGTTTTGGTGTAAGAATTACCCAATTTGAGAAACGCTGTGGCATCCATTTTCTGAAAATTGAAACATTTGTCGCTTAAAATGTTATGAAAAATCATCAAATATAATTGGGTCTTTGAGGTTATCACTAATGTATTAATTCGCGTTCCAATAACCAACTTGCTGGATGCTGTATAGAAGGAACTGAAATAAGAAAGTCTTTAGGTAATCGCTGGATGTAGCAATTACCACGATTAAAAATATGTCTTTTTCTTAAGACGAACTAACGAATATTTATCTTTTTATCGATTCTTTGATTAACATTCAATGGTAAATGTGTAATATTTTATAACGACATTTTCGTATGCATATTGCTTCTAACATTTTCCGACGAGCGGGACATAAACTTTGATTTATCTGAAGATGGCAACATTGTGATGGTACACTTCACTTGGCCAAGCCAATTTGATAAAGCTACTGAGCTCTTTAAAGCCTCAATTGACAAGGAACAAAAATCTGCTGAGCGTCCAAAAATCCATTGCTTAGTTTCAAATATGGTTGAGTTGGGCTTCACTGAAAAGTCAAAACCGCGTGGAAAAATGACAACCCAATTGCCTTGCAAGGTAAAGCGTGACATTGGGTCGTGGAAGAAAGAAGCTCTAAAGGTAAATCAGACGAAAATGGTAATGCTGGAATTTACAGCTTATCCAAAAGCTGTGCTTGTGAATGACATGGACACTTCCTTAACATTCGACTAGATAAATATCATTGTAAAAAGAAATGATATGAATACATGATCACGAACTGTTGATACTTGTTGACTTTTATTTGTACCTCGAACTATGGCCGATTATAGCTCTCGATATCAGAGAGGAAAAAGCAAATATATTCTTGTCATCGTAGAATTGAGGAGTCCCGGCCTAAGCATTATAAATGAAGGGAAAAAACTTAGAAATGGTTGATAGCTTTGTCTACCTTGGATCGCAGCGAAAATAGCATTAGTAAGAAATTCGAAGAAGATGAGTTACAGGAGCATCAGGAGTTACCAATCCCTTCAAAAACTTTTGAAATCACAAACGCTCCACCGCAGTCCAAAATGTGTCCATATCGATTGTTGGCAAGGCAACGTACTGATCGAAAGCGTGGTATATAACCCAGAAAAACGAACAATCGCATTTTCGATGCCATCAAGGACGGAAATGTTTGGCGAAGAAGATTCAATATCTGCGAGCTATATAAAGAGCTTTTTATAGTCTTAGAGACTTAAATTTCTAGGTGACGCGCAACAGATGTACGAAAACCGCATACCAAAAAAATTGTTCGATGGTCGAGAGGAGCGTTGTTTTCGAGTCAGACTTTAAAAAATTAGGAGTGAATGATTAGAGATCGTTGACAGGTTCCTATAGTAGAAGCCTGCTGGAGGCGAAAACCGGCAGACGGCTGTAGCGTCCGGTTAAGTAAGTAAATATATTGACACGAATGTATATGAAGGATTTCATTTTTAGAATTCTCAGTGTGGTTTGAGACTAAATCGAGGACTAAATGGTGTTCCTTACTTTAAATTTACTCGAAGTAGTTACCAAGTGGACACCAACACCATTTTTTGAAAATCAAGTATCTACTGATACACTTGTCCGAAGACTCGAAGAAAAGTGGGTATTGTTGGGTATTGTATACGTAATTCCTCGAGGGTGATTTGAAAAGGGTGTTTTAGGCGAAACAAAATTCGTACCTTCTCCCGCTTGGGCTAGACGTAAGTGAATCTTTGACGGACCTTCTCGCAGTGTGTTATATCGATACAGGTGTAGTGGCTATTCAGTTGTTGTGTTAGCAGCCTCACATTCTTTGTATTCTTTGACGGTGTGATAAGACACTGATTCCTTTTTCACATTCTTTTATTCTTAAATCAAACTCTTTGTACAAGTTTTATCATAACAACTATAACAGTCACAATACATTTCGATATTCCATTTCTAATCCAAAAACAGTTAAATAAATTAAACAAAAGAATCTTCGTCAAATTGGTAAAATAAGAGTTGGCAAGCAATCTATAAATCCTGTGATTTAACATTCGGTTATAACGTTTTATATCGCATATAAGATATCTAAATGATTAGGAATAATATTCAGCAGTAATTTTCATTGAAAACATCTTAAGACGACCATGTCTATTTAAGAGGCAAATTGACGGCAAGATATTGCTTGTGCAACCTTTGTTTGCAGAATTGATAAAATTCAATTTCTCTCGTGAAATTTCTTCGAACAATTTCTTTGACACGTTCGCTAACTGGTGGCTTAAATGAATTCGTATTGATTTTATTGTAGTTATTTGTTTGATCTGAAATGATAGGAATCGAGGTATGAGTTCCGAGTGATTGTTAAAATAACTTAACATGATTCATACCATAATAGACTTCAGAAGCTCCACTAAAAAACCGAGGAATATACTTTTCAAAAACGGATAAAGTCGTGTTTAAATCCTCCAGTACACCAACCACAGCATATTGGCTTTCAACAGCATGCTTTGCTCGTTCCAACGCACCCACCGTATTAAAAGGTCTGTGAATAATTTCTTCTTTACAATCGTGTTAACAACAATCACATTAATTAATAACTAACGTGCACTTCTGACTATGACCACAAAAGAATAAACTTTGTCGCCGATGATCGCCAATTCCTTCATGTGTTTCTCCCTCATTGTATGTACATTCTCGATCGCCTCGTAAAACACAAGTTTCAAAGTCTTTTCTTAGCCAACGTGGATCGGGCAACGGCAGATCTGGGAACGCTTGTTTTCGTTCAACATAGTACCAAGGTGCTCGCACATAATAATACCAGCTAATTACACGTTCGATGGGATCTCGAACAATATTTACGTAGATTGGAGTCGGCAAATTGAATCTGAAATCAATTTAAATTGAAGATCAAAGATGATTGTGACACTTATTGTTTTTAGACTTTGTAAAATTTGTGTAGCAAACATGCTTGACGTATACAGATGGCGTAGAAAGGTCCGTAACCATCTCTGCAAGTTCTTGTTGCTGCTCTGGTGCTAAACGAATGGTTTCAACACGTTGTACAGCGTCGCGGTGAAAATGAAAATTGTTTCTGGCTGATAAGCGCCGTATGAGCTCCATAAATGTTTGACTTCCCACCTAAGTATGAAAAAATTCGAATATAATGAACAAAAAGCAGATGATTGAAGTTACCTTAGGAACTCTGTTAAAGAATATGATTTGTGTACCCGCCTTTCTAGTATTGTTGAGATCAAATGAGCTAAGACTCTGAAAATAATAAAAATGGAATTAAATTAGTTTAAAGATAAGCATCGCAAACTGATGGGGTATGGGTAGATAGTATCAAGGTAGCGTCCTGACCGTCTATAGACCGGTACTTTATGTCCGGGACTCAATTCCAGGCGTGCTCTTCTTACCTCCTCGTGGTAGGCCCTGGAAATCATTCTCTTCGGGGTATGAGCTAAACTTAACTTTTGGTTGGCCCACGAGCCATCAAATATGACGTGGGTTGAGCGAAAGGTTAACGCCCTCTCATCAAAAAACCAGTTCAATAAACTTTACAACAAGAGCCTCGGATAAACGGACCGATACAACGACGACGACCACGGATACGAAATAAAGACAATGATTTAACCATGGCA
>JANVCI010148883.1:0-11143 GCA_026413465.1 Trichosia splendens | reverse complement strand
TTTATTTTTTGTGGGTTAACCCGTTTTTGCATAACGTTGTCCATTTGATGTATTGCCAGAAAACTGAAATACTCGAAATCGATTGTGAGTATTGTGTAAGCTGATTTTGATTTTATTTCAAATCGACATCTGTTGGTGCTGAAGTAATTCGAGCTCGATTTTCAAATTTTCATTTTTTTAAAAAAAATAACTTTGCCTTTGGACCAAACTTTCTATCTCCCCTGTTGAGCTCAACATCATCTACAACTTTGTTTTTGAATCCAACGTCAAGTCAAATAACACCATTGACACTCGCTAAAATATGGTGTTGACCTAACATTTTTGTCCATAATTTCAGAAACACTGGACCGATTTTTTAACAATCACATTTTTCCACATGTTTTTCTTTGCATAGAAATCGATCTACTGGTTCTAGCTAGCTAGGGTTATCGAACGAACGGAACAATAGGCAAACGGACAGTTTGTGGGTAATACGGCTTAGCGCCCCTACTCAGAGAACGCAATTCAAGATGTTACGCGATCTCATCAAATCTATGAGACTTAAATATTTCGTTCAGTATAAGTTGTAGGTTCACAACTACAATCTGCTCGATTGAGAAGTATGAAGTAGACAATGGTATTCTTTTTAACAACGTTCTTCGGCTCGTGCATCAGTAGAAATTCCGCATCAATTAAAAATAGCATGTAACAAATGAGAGTCGACTAAACTATAATAAGACAAAATACACATGTGGGTTGGTCTAGGGAATAAAATAAAATTGAAAAATGTAAGACTCCTTTTAGGATCAGTTAGATAAAACATCAATGAAGCGATCAAAAAATTTCCTAAAAATCAAACTTCATTTCAGAACGATGAAAACATCAACGCGTATATTCTTAGCACTTGGGGTTGCTGGACTTGCGTACGGTTACCTCAAATTGACCAAATCACTACCGCCGCCCGATTTAGACTTTAATCAGTATTGGGGACGAGGTGAAGACACTTACTACAAAGAAGATACTTCTATTAAGCCTCAGGAAATATTCTATGAAGAGCAAACAATAAAAAATTTACGTGCCCGACTGAACGATTCAATTCATCTGCTCTGCACGCACCATTAGAAGGAGTCGATCAAGAATATGGCATTAATGCAAATACTATGGTGGAATTTATAAATTATTGGCGAGATGATTACATGCCACGATGGTCGGAACGTCAAGAATTTTTGAATAGTTTACCACATTTTTTAACTGAAATTCAAGGGTAAAAACATTTGCGACTCGAAGTTTTCGACGCGAATTGAATTAAATTTTTGTTTTCAATTCTTTTAGATTGAGAATACATTTCATCCATGCAAAATCTAAGAACCATGAAGGGAAACGAGTTGTTCCTTTGTTATTGCCACATGGTTGGCCTGGTTCAGTTCGAGAATTCTACGAATTTATTCCACTACTCACAAGTTCCAATAAAGATTCACCGGTAGCGTTTGAGGTTATTGCACCATCCCTACCAGGATATGGATGGTCTGAAGGAGCTGCCAAAACTGGTTTTGGACCTGCCCAAATTGCAATTGTGTTACGCAATTTAATGCTTCGTGTTGGACATAAAAAGTTTGCAATTCAAGGTGGAGACTGGGGGTCACTAATTGGATCAAACATTGCCACACTATTTCCGCAAAATGTCATTGGCTATCACAGTAATTTTTGTGTTGTACGAACGCCGTTGTCGACTTTGAAATTGCTTATAGCTAGCCTTTGGCCAACTGCCTTCATTGATGCCAAATTCGTACCAATGATATTTCCATTAAGTGAAAAATTCCAGACAATGATTCAGGAAACTGGATACTTTCACATTCAAGCTACGAAGCCAGATACGATTGGTGAGTACCTCAAAAAATTTAATCTACAATATAAGGCGTCTCTTTGTGTACACTACACCAATAATTCAATGAATTCTCCACTGACTTCCACGTATTCAGAAAATAGTTCTCCCGTCTCTAGCACTTGCACAATTAAGCGAAAGGGTTTGGGTGACCCAAGCTAACATTTTGTATAGAAACTCTCTGTTTATAAATCATTAAGTCAGCTCCTCGCATCCTCGGACATTTCAGTATTTCAAACAAATATCCTCCAACTCAGTCCAAAATAAGACAAGAAATAGCAAGCTAAATCGAACACAACACACCATTTCTTGCAAACTAAAAAATAACAAAATTTAATCGTTTGTGTTGTCGTTTAATTTTAGGTGCTGCTCTTTCTCACAGTCCAATTGGCCTAGCCGCATATATACTGGAGAAATTTATCAGTTTTTATCCCAACTTCAATGCTGACGCTGTCTTAGATAACATAATGATATATTACCTGACAAACTCCATTACAACGTCCGTTCGACTCTATTCTGAAGCGTTAACAAAGAATCAAACTGCGCTTGGATTAATGCAAGTACCGACGGCTGTGCCGACATCCTGTGCACGTTTCTGGAATGATGTTTCGCATGAGCTTGATTGGCAATTAAGGGACAAATATACGAAGCTTGTTCAAAGTACATATTACGAAAACGGAGGGCACTTTGCTGCAATGGAAGTGCCACATGTTTTGTATAAGGATTTCGTTAATTTTGCTAATTTGTTGTTTAAGAAGTTGTGATCGACTGAGTGAATAAATTTTTTCTTTTTTCTCTAATATTTTATTTCCGGTCGAAAGACCGACATCCGACGTAAGAAAACAGAAGAGACCAAGTTCTGATACGTGAGATACAATACAGTCAATCAAAGGGGACAGGTCTAGATACTAGATAAAGTTATTGTTCCCAGCAAAGAAAATACTTGAAATTTTAGTATCTCAGGCATTTTCAACGTACTTTTTGTGTCAGGAATGAAATCATTAGATCTTAACACAAGCGCAGGAGAGACTTAGTGACAATTTTGTTTGTACCGTGCCTACCTAAATCTGAGAGGCGATTTGGGAAGAATTTGTTCCTACCGCTTCCACTTTATGTGAAAAATATTTCTCTTTTTCAGGTACTGCCCTATCAACTAACCCCATTGGTCTGGCAGCTTATATACTGGAAAAATTCATTTCATGTTTTCCCGGTCATAGCAAGGACGAAGTCTTGGATAACATTATGATTTACTATTTGACTAAATCATTCACAACATCGGCTCGTTTGTACAAAGAATTTATGAGTCCCGAACAAATGACCATGGAACGTGTACAAACTCATGTGCCAGTCGGTTGCACTCGTTTTCCGGTTGATCTTTTTCAAACATTGGATTGGCAATTGAAAGATAAATTCAAAAATATTGTTCACAGCACGTGGCAAGTGAAAGGAGGCCATTTTGCGGCGATGGAAGCACCTGAGCGATTATATGAAGATTTCATTCAATTTGCTGTGAAGGCATTTACACAACATGAAGGATAAATTTTGTTTATTCCAAACTTCGCTGATTAAACTATATTTTCGTACTTTTTTTAAAAAATTCTGAAATTTTTCCGTTTTATTTAAATTATGTTTCCATACTGTAATGAGCATCAGACGAAGTTCTACTCTGACTTCGACTACAACTTTACATTCAAGCATTCAAAGAAGGCATACGGCAGTACCATCACTAATAGTTGTAGGTCAACCTATAGTTTTAGTTACTTAAAATTATTCATCCAATCAGCTATGCTCTATTTTAAGTGGCAAACATCAAATTGCAACGAATTAACTTCCTTCCGAAACCATTCGGGTCACAATCGAATATATAAAGCACAAACTTTTCAAGCGAGAAGGAAATTATATTGCAAAGTCTTTAAAACAGCAAATTTGTGTAAATCACGAGTGAATCTGTTGAGATTTTAGTTGCAAGTCCGTATGTCGTATGTGTAAGTCTTTTACATCTATTTGAAGCTCTTAAGCAACTCGTGACAGTGAGCTTCTGAAATCTTTCGTAGCAACTTCCCCACGACAATCGCAATCGTATGAACCGATTCTAAAGAGTGACTAATCCGTGAACAAGGTCTAACAAATACCAATTTGAAGACCCGTATACAACCGTTACCATATCCCATACATTTTATCGATCAGATCGATGTCGATTTTGTCACATTCGATTTCCTATAACTTTGCTTTTTCACCCAGTTTTCTATTTCTCATACTTTCTGAGATAGCAGAGACTGAGACTTTCTCTGGCATTTTCAAAACCAAGAACGTTATACTTGAACGACCCCTATGTACATTAGCGTATACATAAGAGTTTGAAAGTCTCGGACGAAACCCCGTCCTTTTTATCGAATAGTTGAACATACTTTGTACTAATGCATTCAAGTAATTTAGATTAACCAGGCATGCACCCGCTCCTGAACTATAGTTTATCCATCATCCGTCCGCGTAACACGTGAATCCTCTGAGAGTGAGAGAGTGTGCCAAAAGGGTTATCGGAGGACTGCGGAGTAAATTAAACATGAGACGGGTTGCAGCGTATTAAATTACAGAAACGTCTGCCGTTGAGGTGGATGGCATCGCTCCTGTAACATACTGTATTTTTTGCAGAGTGACTATTCGCCCCTAATTGTACGTATTTTTCGAGAGAGTCCTTTCAAGAATACATTAGTTTGTTTCATCCCAACCTAATCTGCGTAGTGCGCATATATGCTTTTAAATGCTCTCACTTATTAACTGAGACTGGTATGTTTCTAGATTTTGGCAACTCTTCAAATCCTGAATATAATTTGCAACCGTATGGAGAGTTAAAGTGACGGTTTTCCATTGTTTGTGCATAAATTCAGTACTTTGTGGTTAGGTATGTTTTAATTTTCATGCTCCTTAAACGCATCAGCTGAATGATACGGTAAGGTTTTTCCTAGCTTTCTGGCGACTTATTTCAGACGACGTTCCTTGGTTTTTGTTTACCAAATACATGTTCACTGTACAAACGAGTGGGGCTTGTGCGGAACGAAAACGTGACTTAGTTGATGATATGCTTGTCATGGAAATGATAGACGATGAGTTGAAGTGGAGTAATTTTGATTTGGAGCAAAAAGAAAATATTGTCGAGCAAATTGTATTAATTATGGTAAATCAAGCTGTCGACGATACGGTTAATTGGCAACGATCCAAAACAAGTGTACTTAAAAAGGATGAGTGAAATTTTTAACAAAAACTTTTTTACATTGATTTTGTAGTCTTTAATATGTCTGATTCGTCCGCTTTTAATCTGCCAGTTCGATGTGTGCCTAAAAGATATAGTAGATTAAAATAAACAATTGCAATGGTTATAAGAAAAAAGCGACAGTACTGACACAAAAATATCCTGGGAAGTTCATCAAGGCTATCGAAATTCTCGCGAATTAATCCAAGGTCGTACCAATTCTCGGGAACTAAAACATCATTGCGTCAACTGGAAATTGAGCAAAGTCCATTTACAACTCCCAAGATATACAAAACTCGATCTTCCCAGTTACTATGCTCTTGTTTGTGTGCCTGCACTTTAGCCGGCATTTTATTAATTATCAGACAGGAAGAGTGAAAATGAGTAGAAGTTGAAATTTTCTTGAAAGAATCCAGATTCAACTACATTTTATCCAATCATACGGTTTATGCTGCAAGAACCGATAACTTCAGTAAGATGGGTTCCAGGTATATTCAGCTTGTAAGGAAAGAACTAATAATTGGATAATCGCCTGAAGTACAGCGCACAATAGATCAAAGACTCTCAGTTAATTCACTAAAGGAATGGTCACACTTTAGGAGTAATCTTCGCTGTTTCAAAATGCATTGAAAAACTCCAGGATAAGAACATTAGAGACCATTCGCTCTAAGATGGGGAAGGTAAAGTGAAAAGCGGATAGTTTGTGGCAGAGGGAGGGGATTTCGTAAAAAGATAAATTAATTGATGAAAGGGTTAACTCCATAATCAAACAAGAAAGGTAAGCTCATCCGTTTTAAACCGAATTTTGCTCGTGACATTGTCTCTGACAGTGTCTTTGAAGCTTTGATCTTTTCCGGTTCTGTAGACATATTTTCCAATTCCTTTGAAACGTCGTCCTTGCTGGCAATTTTATTTTGTTGCTTTGATTGACGTTTGGTAAAATCCGATACATCTTTGATTTCAGATATTTCTAAATTATTTGAAACATCGGACATCTTCATATCTCATATCTCTTCATTAGAATAGAAGTGGTGCCGATGATGAAGTTGTTTTATTTAAATTCGGTTCAATTTTATAAATCAATTAAGATAAACTTTCGCTTTGCCCGTCACCATAATCTCTTCTCGGAAAATTGCTTGGTATTGGTGTGGAGGGTGGTACAAGTAGATTTACAATTTCTTGATCGTTGTCTCCTAGGCCCTCGGGAGTATGTCTACGTGAATCTAGAGTCACCGGAGACACCGGAGAAACTGAAGACACCGGAGAAACTGAAGACACCGGAGCAACCGAAAGCACCGGAGAAACCGAAGACATCGAATTTTCAAGTGGTGAAGGTGTTGGTCCACTTACAGCGAATGATTCTGTTGAATTTGGTCCACTTTGGCACTCATTTTCAATTGATTGTGAAAGCATCATCCAATATGAATCAATCGCATACCTGAGATCACTGGAACTGAAAAAAAAACATAGAGCCGTTATTTATTTATTTTCGATGCTTTTTGAAAATTGGATGATTTTCGAAATTTTGAAGATGAACTCCTAACTTCTAGAACTTTCATCTTAGTTCAAGGTCTCATACGCGGGCACTTTACCCTCAAATCCTGGAGGGAACCCAAAGAAACTAATGAAAGTCCTCAAATCTCTAAGTTCTAGAGCTGGGAGGAGGTGGACCCATCCCAGTTCAAGAACTCAAACGGGAACCAAGATCGGTGGAGCGCCCCTATCCAGCGGTCCAGCGGCTAACAGCGACGATAGTTTTTAATTTATTCGCTCTTAGCGTGATCATATTTGGTAGGTAAGACTAAAGGAATAAACTGCCAAAGACCTTGATCTTTAGAAAACAGTTTTAATTTTTGGCTTAATAATTTTCGCTTGATTTATGATGACCTGGATGACTATAATCACACAAAGGTAGCGTCTCACCATTTTTCCCACAATTCAAATTCTAATGATTTATTAACAAACAATTGACTCGACTAATTTAGATCATGAAGTGGTTGACTAATTACACGTAGGTAATCGTTTGTTATTAAATCAACCTAAATTGTGAAATGTTGTGAAACCGACGCAGTACTCAGTACAAATTTCATTTACTAATTCTAATTACACAATTTTTGAATCGATGTAAATTTGTATTACAAAGTTAAGCGGGACGTTTAAATAAATATGGAAATGCGAGGATTGAGGATGATTTGACCCTTGGATAAGCAGTATTCTAAAATTCCTAATATCTTTCACCACAGTACAAATAAAGGGAACCTCATTAGACCACTGAAATTAATTTATTACCTACACAAACATCTAAAACAACGCAATAATTTGAAACATTACCTTGGAATAACCTGTCTAATTGATTGAATGCATCCAGATATAATTGGTACAAAAAAAAATTCTGTCATCTCATCAGATATGCCATGTCCACTAACACTAACATCTGACCAGTGGCCGCATGTTCTGATCGATTCGATTGCAGTTCCCAATTCCCTAAATAAAAACAACTGAAGGCTAAACACTTCAAACTAAAAATAAAAAATAAAATACCCAAATCGAAAACGATTGTTATGTTCTTCAATATACTCCAAAAACAATTTTACTAAATTTGAGGGTAGAGACATTTTTCGTTGATGTAGGTGTTTTACGTGTTGTCTCCTTAACAGTTTATAATGAAGAGAGCTCATATTGAATAATTCTTTTTGATTACTACAAAACAAAAGCTCTATTGTTCGTTAACAACAATAATCAATGATGACAAAAGACAAATTTGGCACCAAATGAAAACTAAATCAGCTGTAATGGCTTCGGAGATTACACAGCTTACATCTATACGAATGGATCCGCCGTCAAACAGGAATGTTAAGAACTTTTCAATAATGACGTCTTTTGGCAAAGTAAATATAGTGCGCTGGGGTATTTTTTCGTATCAAATTTTTGGCTCACCCCTTCCATATGAACTGTCAAGATCGACCATACCCCGGATATACTTTCACTGGTTTAAGGGGTAATTAGCCATTCTGCGAATGCGAATATTCGCTCCAAGTTTGTATAAAACGCCAACTTGACGGTTTTTTGTTAAGTTTGACTTTCACACAAACCTGGAGCGAATATTCGCATTCGAAGAATGGCTAATTACCACTTTAAAGAAGCAAGGTTGATAATCCACACCTTTAGTGCGCTCAAAATTTTGAATTAAATGGTGTTGACTTTAAATCTAGATACGCAGCGTTACATTTTGACAACTGTCAGCTGATTAGATTTTTGTATTTTCTGTGACAGTTTTATATATCTAGAGCAAGGTTTTATACACTGTGAATGTTGCGCAGACCCAATGTTACTGAACTCAAATCTGACAAAAACACTTAGTGTTAGGGTAACTCAAGTAATCCTTACAAAAGAACTGATATCCAGGGAGGTTACACTTTACATAAAACAAATTTTGCGGCACAAATGGCAGATGATTCTGTCTCTCCTTCCCCACCTTCCTGCTCATTTTTCTCTTCGTAGGAGGAAGTATGTTATGTTGGGTCGAGCGCCACATGCACGGCTTCCGATGGGGTGGCTGGTGGCTGTCATTCCGCCTCTAAACTGTTTCTCAAGGTTTTGCGTTGTTTCTTTTCCGAAACAGAAACCTTTTATTGTTGGGCCCAGCGCTATCTCAAGAGTTGGCGAGACTGACAAAATCATCTGCCATTTGTGCCGCAAAATTTGTTTTAAGGACCTTGATAATAGCGCCACTGGCGTCACTTCTCTGGATATCAGTTCTTTTGTAAGGAGTACCTGCGTCACCCTAACACTTTTTGTCAGATATCAGTTCTTTTGTAAGAAAGAAATTAGTGAAATACGTCGTGTTTTGTCCCAAAAATTGTTTGGTAAAAAAATATTTATCCGAAAAAAATTTTGTCCAAAGAAATTATTGTGGCCTCGAAAAAATTTCTCCGAAAAAAAATGTTTGCTTCGATTTTGGGTTTAGGTAATTTTCCTGGTAAATTTTGGAGGGTCATGAGGGTGTCATAGTTCTAGAGCTGGAAATAACCGGATCCACTAATGGTAGGAACTCATCTTCCAGCACATCAACAATGTCAAACTCCAGAACGGAACCCATAAAAACTGAACTAGAGCTGGGAATAGCCAGATCCTCTAATTATAGTAACTCATCCTCCAGCATCTCGACAATGTCAAAATCCAGGATGGAACCCAAAAACGTTACATAGGTGTAAATTTTTACTGGTGGTGGTGGTGCTTTTTTCTGTATTCTCCCCAACACCGAGCTTGCTCATACAAACACAAACCATATTATACAAGTTGTCTCTTTCTTCCTGTTTTTGAGACGATCGTGTTGAAGTTATGACCAATAACAAATTAAGAAGGGACCAGAAGAGATGATTGTTGGTAATTTAAGTAATAATAACCAGAAATAAGAAATTATACAGGTTATACAGCCTTGGTTTTTTTGCAAATTTGTGCACGTTGGGTACATCCCCTTTTCTATAACTTTGCCTTTGGAACACAACGTTATGTTATTTTCATTAATCAACAATTTTCGCTTGGTGTTGGTGGCGTCCCTGTCATTTTGTATTGGCTGGGTTTGCTGATGGTTTTTCTCAAGATCATATACATGTAAAGGTCGCGCCAAATCAGATACGCGGTAAAACACACAAATTCGAGTGCGCAATGTTGCTGCACCTGTTTCTTTAATATTGAATTTCGTCATGTATGCAACATTACGCACACGAATTTGGTCATTTGTGCAACATTACGAACATTAATTGGTTGTCTACCGCGCATCTGATCCACTCAGTGTATGCGCGACCTGTACATGTATATGATCTTGGTTTTTCTGATGTGTTTTGACAGTTCGAAAGTATTAAAACAACAATGGACAAAAATAACAAAATATTTTCTAGCAGTGAATGTATCGTTGATGGTGATTTATATTTGATAAAAACGATAAGTCGTCATCCGATTTTGTGGGAAGTATGCAATAGTTATTTGTTTAACTAGGGGATACGGTAGGGAATTGAAACGAGTGTGAATGAACACGTAAAAAATGTAAACAAATCACCACGACGATACAAGGCCGATTTTGCACACGTAAAAAATGTATGAAATTCTCTTTCCACGAACAATATTACAAATTTAAAAACTTAGTCTAGGTCGACAATACACAAATAACATAAATTTGCCTTTAATCCAACCGATTTTAATTGAAAACGAACAACATGTTTTCAGACGATAAAATACAAATTAAAACAATCGCATTGTTTGTTTTTGGAGCACTTAAATTTTTTTCCACCAGGTGGCGAACAGCGCCGCCTGGTGAGAGCGATGATCTCGAATTGTGTTGTGCTGATAAATTTTATTATCAAAGTGAGTTAAACTTTTCGACAATCACAATTGAGTTGAGAGATTTTTATTTCCACGTTAATTGAGACAAGTGGTGTCTTTTTCTCGCTCTTAACTCAACTTAATTTTGGTTGATATCTCAAACTTTTGTGTTCAATAATTTAAACGGCAACTCTTCCCGAAATGACAACAAACCAAACTTCGAATACAGTGTCATAGTTTTGTTTGAAATTAGATTTTAGAATTTTAATTTTGGGAGTTGCCGCTTAAATTATTGAACAAGTTTGAAGATATCAAACAAAATTAAGTTGAGTAAAGAACGAGAAAAAGACACCATTAATGTTTAGTTGCATTGAAAAATTTCGAACATTTGTGGAATATGAGTGCAAAAACAGCCTTTACAAACCATCTCTATATATACAATAAGATTCGTTATCGAAATAGAACCGGTGTGTAATGCCTCATTACGAAATGGTTGAATGTGAGGTTATGTGTCTTACTTTTTGATATATATGCAACATTACGCACTCAATAATATTTTCAGTTCAATAAAACTGATGTTTACAGCTGCCCTCCCAATCTGTACTAATTCTAGACTGTATATATATACCTTGGGTAAAATACTGAAACCTAACCTCAAACATATGAAGAAATACAAAAAAAATTCAAACGCTGTTCCATCTATGCACACA
>JANVCI010147772.1:0-11147 GCA_026413465.1 Trichosia splendens | reverse complement strand
AGTATCGATAATTGTCGATAATTTTAAAAAGGTCCCGTGACTAGGCAAATATCCCCGTCTTTTTCAAATATCAGCACTTATACTTCCCGAGATATTTGATAAAATATACGAAAATAAGCCACATCTCCCCCCCCACTTTTTTCATCTAATTTTCAAAATCAATAAGGATTCTCCCTGGATCATTCCGACATTTAAAAAAATCATCCAAATCGGTCAACTGATTCCCGAGATAATTTTGTAACAAATCGATTGGAGATTTAGGCCTAGTATACACCTCTGCGCGGAATGAAAAGTTGACAGAAAATGTGTGGTAAAAATGACAGGTAGCCCGTACATTTTCTGTCCATTTTTCATTCCGCGCAGAGGTGTATACTAAGCCTTTTTAAAAAAAATATAGAGACCCATATGGGTTAATCATGCGCTTGACACGGTGAAAGAAGTACAAAAATAGGCGATGAACACACATTTTGATGTTTCATGTTTTGGACTTTAAATGTGAAGCGAAATTAATCCTCTTAACGTCTTCTGAAATACAAAAAATTTAAAATTTGCAAATTAAAACATAAATTAGTTGGATTTACGTCTAACTTGATCAATAATGTATGTTGAGAGTAAATAAATATTATTGTTTTTCCGCACTTAGATTTTCGGAAAAAGTGATTTTTTCATCCCAAAATTTGTTCTATTTTTTTTTGTAATACAGAAAGTTCATGATAAGTCTGAACAAATTCAGATATTTTCTATATGTCAAAGTATTGTTTGTTCTAACTTATAATGAACTTACTGTATATCATTTATTATCATTCCTTTTTTTTGAGTATGGAATACAAAATAATTCCTAGTTTTAGGCACAAAAAAAAGAAAATAGAAGAACGAAGAGAAATAAACAAACATAATTTAAAAAATATTAAATAAATAAAAAATAAAAATTACTAAAATAATAAAATAATAATTTGTCTAAATAAAATCCTTTTTAAGTTTGTCAAGTAGGGAATATCACATTATTGAATTGGGAACAAATATAACAATTAGGTGCTAATGTCACATCAATTTTAATTATCACATTGATGTCAGTTTATATAAATATAGGGAGATATTGTACTATATTTGCCGTCTTTCATGATCTTAAACTCAAGTGTCAACTCAACAGCCATATGTCTAAACTCATTTCCAAGTCTGGTGTATTCGATGACAGACTTTGGTAGTGATGGATGTGAACATGATACATGCAGATTACCCATTTGCCTAGTAGAATTCCCATGAACTTCTTGATTGAGAAGGAGAACTAAATTATGTTTTGTGAGAGATTTAGCCATATTGTGCAAATAAGACACTCCCTCAACAATTGCTAGCTGTTCGATTGGAAGGATTCTGGAACTATATAAGTATGTAGTAGAACGGTCATAAGGTAGACGGTACATAATGCATGATGCATCGATTTTGATTCTCTGAAGTCATTTTAGTTTTAAAACTTCACTGTAAATGGGGAGCATGTACACAATATGACTTTAGACGTACACATAATAAATCTGCTTACTCTTTCCAATTGGTATGTATTTTCTAATCCTCCACATGAGGGGAATGAATGGTCTCACCATTTTCTTCACATTTTCAATATGAAAATTTCGGTTTTCATCTAGGACCAAGCCAAGATATTTGAAGGTTTTTACTGGTTCAATTTTTACACCGTCAACAGTGATGTTGATCCCGAGTTAGTTCCGAGCCCCCCCAATTGTCATGTAGCAATTTTTTTTTGAAGTTCATCGTGAGAACATTACGGTTCAGACATTCATGAAGCAGGGAGGCATCATGTTGCATAGCTGTTTCCAATTCCTGTTGCCAGTCTTATGCGTAGTACAGAACAACATTGTCATCATAAAGTATTAACTTGCCATAAGAGTCAAGTAAAAGCATGTCGTTGATATAAATGATGAAGTATAATGGTCCCATTTTTGAACCTTGCGCAACTCCGACGATGATCCTTAACAATTTGAAAAAATAGGTTTCCGATTGTGGCAGCAGTACGACGGTTTTCCAAATAACTTAGCATAAGCTTAACAGTATTATCCGAAAGAACAATTCGTCTCATTTTGCTTGCAGGTCTTTTGGGATCGTCTGTGTCAAAAGCGAACTTAAGATCGACGAACATATATATGCTACTTATTCTATGAATTTTCGTGTTTCATTATGCGCTATTGGCTTACAAAGTTTCATTCATTTTAACAATACCACTATCAGGAAATCGCGAGATTTTCAGAAAAACGTTTTTTAACAATTTTAATATGGAAAAGGAAAATATTGACAAGACAATTTAAAAAAAAATGCTATGTTTTCTGAATTCGATTTCGAAAACAACTGAAGAAATGTTTGTTTTATCATTCATATGATCAAATCAAAATAATATAAAATATTCTTTTTAGAGAGACTTTTCAGTTTATCAAAAAGAAAAAGAAAAAAATCGTTTCCCACAAAGAATTTAAAATTTAAATCTCAGTAAATATTTCAAACGTATTTTGAAGACAATCGATATTACAAATCTGCTTATACTATCAACATTTATCCAAATCAATAATCTAAATTGAAGAAAAAAACAATACAATTCATAAATTCCAGAAAACTTAAACCTGTCACGAAACATCAAAAGATAAATAAAATATTTTCATTTTTCGTAAAATAAAATTTTTATTAAATAAATATTCATGATTTTTTGTACTCTGATTAGGGGGTATCACATAACGCTTTTTAAAAATCAATGACGAGAACAACAATCTTTTTTATCGCATTTGGTGGTTTTTATACGTATTATGAATAACGAAAACGATGATATTTCCAATGCTATCATGCTGTTTAATATTCAATTTTATTCATTATATTCGTATACAATAAAATCAGAAGTAACATAAATAATTCACAATTTGAATACCTATGCGAGTTGAAAAGAGTATTAGATCTCATTGTAACAGGCGATGAAGGGAAAACGAACGAATGAACGTATGATGAAATATATATATATATTTTGAAATAATAAAAAATATTTTAAATTCTTAATTACTGAATAATTACACAAAACGAAACCTTTTGATGTAAAAGTGTAATTTACCATGTGGTAAAAAGAGTATATGTTCTTAATGCCATTAAAAAGTATGTCCATAAAGATATTCGATTTATTTTCATAAGAAGTTTTTATTTCTCATTCTTTTCTACGTATTTATCTTCATTTATTTCATATAGTGCTTATGTTTCGGTTAAACATTTTATAAAGATTGGGCATCATCAGTCTGTGGAACATTACTTAAGATTCATGTATGTTACGACCTAATGTGAATATAAATGCCCCAAGAATTTTTTTATTATCATTAACTTATTGGGCTTAGTTAAATATCCCGCTGTGACTAATCTTCTGTATATATAAATGGATGTCTAATTCTTTCTGGTCATTTAATATTAAAGTAGAAATATTTTAATAACTTGAAAAAGGATTTAAATAATTAATTCATATTTAACTGCGATTTTATAGGTGTATCCAATTATATCGTTTAATTTCGACGATATTTTTTGTAAGATTAATGTGAAAATTTATATGAAGATTTCAAAAAAGGTTCCTTTTTCCATTTGTATTTAAATTCAAATCTATGACTTGTGTAGTATATTACAACATGTGTGAAATTGTATGGTGGATGGTATACAATAAATAAAATCCCTGCCAACAGCATCATTAAAATAAATTTAAAATACAGCTTTATTCAGTTGGTATATTATTATTATTATAATTTTCAAGTAGCTGAAAATTCCAGTTTCGACTCTTCAGCAGCTCGTCCATAAAATATGCATTTTCTAGTGAAGTTCAAACCAGAATTTCAAAACGATTACATTAGCATTATATGAATTAATAAGCTTTTGGAGAAGAGACAATACAATACACAACATATCCAGTGCTTATGCATACAGAATCTCTATAGTTCCAATTCCAGCCCAGACAGTAATGAAAGGAAACAATGTATAATATTTTGTTAATGTTTTTTTTTTGTATATTTTGTATATTTATATTCGGTTTAGTCGTGTGGTTCCGTTTCGTAATAATATTCCAACGTTTGTGTTGTATCTCGTTTATTTAAAAAATTATAAGATGAGGCAAAAAAAAATATATTCAGTAGCTGGTCGTATTCAATATGTTTTTCTTTAATATTCTTATATTTATAAAAAAAAAAATAATTTTTAGCTTTTATGTCTCATGCAAATTAGATATGGTTATAGAATACAAATTAACTTTTATCTTTGACGACATCGCATGGAAAAAATATTGATTTTTTTTTGCAATTATTTTTGAGATTCTTTTTTTTACTTATTTTCTGAATTATGTAATAAAATTTGTTTACTAAATCCACTGTAATCAGACTAACTTATCTGACGAAATTGTTAAGCTATAAATAATATTATATTTCACGACCCCTTTTAACTTTGTTCTTTGCAATATCTAATTAGAGAGACAATTGTTATAAAATAATAATGACTACATAAAATGAAGGCATCTATTTATCGATAAACCACCGAATCTTATACTTCGTTGATTAGTCCTGTCATTAATCTTCCACCATTGATTGTTGTTACACAAGGAGATTATTTATTGTAGCTTCATTATAATATAAAATGACCCAATTCTAAAAACAAGTAATAATACTTTAGTTGGTAAATAGAATTATCTGTATGTCTTGTATGTTTTTCCTACCGTTTTTGCCATAAAACAAATAGAAAATAATGAATATCTTTTTAACAACTATTTACAATGGAAGGGTTTTAAGCCGTAATAATGACGAATACAAGTATAAATAGTATAATATACTAAAACGCTACAGTCACATTCATATTTCCAATGCAAACAAAATTAAAACTTATTCACAAATCGATTAATCATAATAATGTTGACAATAGTTCCAAGTCATTTTTGAAAAGAACAAAAGCTTAATTATAATCGCTTATACATAAATAATGAAAATTCGATTACGAAAAGGAAGAATTAACCAATGAGGATAAATTTTCGATTATCAAATAGTTGCTTTAGCTTCATTTTAGTGGATAAGCCAATTTTAGCTAATAGTCTAGGACGCTAGGGCGACTCGTGCGCTTTTTTGGCTAAAAGCAATGTTAAGGTTTATTATTGTAATATAGGGGCAGGAGAAAAATCCCGCAATGTTGGGAAACCGAAAAATAAAAATGGCGGCCAGAATTCAAGATGGCGGCCAAAACTAAAAAACATTCTTAAATATTCATTTTTCAACCGATTGGGCTGAATTTTTTAAATTTTCGTTAGTTCATGCCATTTTGAGAAAAATCCAAGATGGCGCTGATAATCAGTATGGCGGTATGACGGACCTTTTCGACTATATCTTCCATGTTTTCCAACCGATTTCAGAAATATACACTGATTCTTAAAGAGGAAGGATGCTGCTAACGATTTATTTTGGTTGACATTCTCAAAAAACAAAATGGCTGACTTTAAAGACGCGCAAAAATTTCGAATTATTAATTTTCCTTAATGCACTTTTTGTGTCCGAACGTTATGAAAATGGTCGTGTTTGGTATCTAATCAACATTGTCAACAATTGTCAAATATTTTGAAACAAAAGGGACAAAATCAAGATGGCGCTGCAAATCAAGATAGAAGCGATCCATGACTTCTGTATTTTCGAATCGATTTTCGTGGTATAGACCACAAATGGGACGGGCTCACCTGCTCTTTATTGTTAGCAACGTTGACAATTACGAAAAAACAAAATGGCTGACTAATAAAGAGCGCAAACGATTTGAAACTTCGAAAAATTGAAAAACTTTTCGGAAAAATTCATTTTTCTACCGATTTGACCGAAATCTTTCCTTTGGTTATCAATGTTGTCTTAAAAATTCATTGGGAAGTACGCATTATGGCGCTGATATTCAAAATTGAACGATTTATAGACTTTTCGCAATAACTTTCGTAGTTCACAAATTATACATGAACTAACGAACATTTAAAATAAAAAATTCAGCCAAATCGGTTGAAAAATGAATTTTTGAGACGATTTTTTAGTTTTGGCCGCCATCTTGATTTTTCGGCTTGCCTACATTCCGGGATTTTTTCACATGGTCATATACTACAATAATAAACCTTAACATTGCTTTTAGCCAAAATAGTGCACGAGACATACTTTTTTCAATCTAACGTCCTAGACTATAATACTAATGGTTGTTTCTCGTAATAGACTAATACAATTTTTTATTTTTCCAAACTTCTATTTATAAAAAGAACTTGGTGTATTTGTCGTTTGGCAGAAAGGTATTTTCTTTTCATTGTAACACTTTGATATGGACTTATAGCATAAACACATTACATAGCTTCAGTCTCGTATAATGGAACGGATAAATGATTGATTTTTATTTTATCAATCTCCTATAAAGAATTCATTCAATTTATTGGGGCCAATGTTTTAATTTGTTTTCTTTTTGTCCTTTTACGAGACCTTCGGTCGCTAAACTTTTTTTTTTATAATTTTCATAGAGAAATGGAGTCGTATATGGCAAATTGCACATAAAACGTATGAACCAGCTGACGAACAACAGATGTTCTCTAACTTTAATTGTTCTTCATCAAAAAATGTGAGTTACTGATATTTGAAATTTTTTCTCTATAATTCGGTGAAGTCACCTTTTGACATGTCCTTTTTGTAACGATTTCTTCTAAACCTGTCTATTGTCAAACAGATTTAAGATGAGAAAAGTGAAAACTTGAGTGAATATAAATATATTGACTTTATCTGTAAATACCTCATCACAAAAATTTTAAACCTTGAACTTAGAGAGCATTCTTTTCATAAGTTGTAGAAGTTCAAAGGGTCAAATGGCATTGGATGGAAATAAAAGGGAAATAAGTGGTAAATAAAGAGCAACCGCCATAAGGAAATTATAGGAGAAATAATGGTAAATATGTAGGTACTTCGGGATAAATATACTTAACAAGGTAGCTACAACCGACTATCGGTGATGGCCTAATACAGCAGGCTTCTCCAATTGGACCTGTTTCCCGCCATCGATCTCCAATCATTCTCTCCTAATTTAATAAGGTCCGAAACGACAGCATCCTTCTACCTTCCTCTTAGCCTTCCTGGCCGCCATGTTCTATCCGGATGTCCATTGAACAGTTTGTATACGATTTTCTTTCATTCGTTTCACATGACCGAGCCATCGAAGTCTGTTTATCTTGACGACAGAGTATCAGTTTCTTTATATAGCTTGTAGACCTCGTCATTCAACAGACATCTGACCACCATTGGACGTTCTACGGAACCTAGTTGCCCTCTCTGTGGAGAAACGTCGAATATTCTTCGCCAAACATCCTTGAAAGCACCGAAAATGCTCTCTCGAACACTCTCAGGGACGTTTTGTATTTTTGGGTTGTGCACCACGTTTCCGATCCTTGCTCTACAACTGACCTTACCAACGATCCAGACACTTTGGCGGTGGAGTATTTTTATTTTGAAATTTTTTTCAAATTGGTAGTAACTCCTGTTGCCATGTGTAACTCTCCTTCTTCACCAATGCTATTTTCGCTATTTACCTGCAATCCAAGGTAGACGAAGCTATCAACCGTTTCAAAGTTTTTTCCGTTCAACTGTAATACTTGGGCCAGTTGTCCTGCATTTGACGATGACGTCACCATATTGTTTGTTTTTTCCTTTATGACTTCGAGATCTATGGGTCTTCAAACATAGTGCACTTTTCCTTAACAACATCAGGATTCCTACCAGCCAAAACTGCATCATCAGCATAGCCCAATAATTGACTTGAGTTTTGGTAACTGCTATTGTTGGTGTCTAAGCTGCAGCTACTAATTCGAGCGGATTGTTGAAAAGAAGGGTTACTAGGGGAACTAGGGTTACTAGGGAAATAAGTGGTAAATAGGAGAAATTTTATGGTAAATCGGTATACAACTCATTGTATTGACAATGCTTACAAAATTGTAAATATGTATTGCAATTACGCATATTTCAAAAATACCGACTGTTGTCACATGACGTCAGGCTGTCTGGCAATTGTGACCTAATTGGAAATTTGTAAATTTTAGTAAATTTAGGGGGATCTGAGGTGTAGTGTTCTCGGTTAAGTCGGGTAGGCTGGATCCAAAAATGTCCACAATTATTCCCCATGATGACGTGAGGTTATGTAACTATCACGATCAGAAGTTCGTATATCTTAATGAGGTTTTTATGATCTTTAAGTCATTAAAAATATGAAAATCAACTTTTACCATGGGTAAATGGCGTTGTTAATTTTAAATTCGAACCTAAGTGCATGTGATAACCGTTATTGTTTAGAACAAAGGTATTATGATGACTGGTTTAGTAACTTTGCCGTAAACAATAAATGTTGCCAAACAGATGGCGAAATTTCAATTTTTGGTAAACAAATAATTTTCGTAATTAAATCTCGTGCTGCGTATGGGACCGCCCATACATGACTAGTGGTGAGGGGTGGTTTTAGATTCATTAGATTTTAAATTCGTGTCGCTATTGTTACCAAAAGTAAAACAAAATATTGTTCATTTAAGACATGAAAGATAATATCAATTAAGTATTTCGTCCTCCCACCGTATTTCAACTTATATTACATACAATTCGAAATTGACTCGCGGCGAATTAACTTTTGACAAAATCACTAACAAACAAAATAATCATTGTCTGGTCAACATACCTCGGAATCATTTTCTTTGTGTGATATTTCCATACTGTTGCGAATTCAGACTATGACTCTCGTTTCAGATAACATAAATATAAAATAAAAATTAATTTTATGTCGCCTAAAGGACTTTAATCTTCCCAAAAGACCTGACAGTGACAATTCATATTATCTTAGCTATATACTAATTTTCGCTTTATCGAAATACGATTTAATTGGGATCAATTAAACATAATTTTATTATACTTTCGTATAAGCTGAGCTACATTTACAAAATTTAATTTTTCTTTTTAAAAATTTTTCATCAATTTTGCTTTCATTATTCGTCAATTATGGAGTTTGTTTGATGTTTTAATCTAATCTTTTTTGGAACTGTTTTGATTAGAGAAATTAAAAAAAAATCTGTTCTTATTTAATTTTTTTAATATATCTTTTCTTATTTCAATAATTACATTAATATGCAGATATGGTAGTATAGGGGAATGATTACTTCACTTATAATTTCATTCATTATGAATAGAAAAAAGGATATCCTCCCTTTCATATCGATAATTATTCCATGAATAATAAAGATATACAAAAATAACTTTCTTTTTAATTTTCGGTCGATTAAAATGATGATCATAAATAATTCAAATAATTTATTTTTGTCACTTTTCCGTTTTTTTTTGTATTTTTTTCCTCTTAACATCCTTCCAATTAAAACTTATTGTAACTTATATTTACGTAACCACGAAATAATTTTTTTTTATTATTATTACATGTTCTTGGTATATTACATGTTCGTATGATATGAATAAAATATTAAAAAAGAAAAGTAAAAACGTTAATTTATTCAATTTATTTATTGTCATTGAATGAACATTAATTCTAATAGCAAATGGGGAGATTATGCTGGTTCTGGTTTTCGTTTATTAAAATGATTGAATTTGGTATATACGAAAGGAAGAGTCAGTTATTATGTTTAGTATACGTACTACAAGGAGAATATGAATTCTCATTAATTGTCATTGTTATTTAAGTTCTATTCACTGCATTCGAATCTGTTCGAAGGCTGCAAAATAGATGAAATTTTTTTTTAATTTCAAATTTATTATCACTTCAGTGCATTTTTTATACAGTGTGAAGTGCATAATATAAAAATTAGATATTAAACATTAAAATAAAACAAATTTTACAAAGAAAATGGAATTTTCTTTGTTTGTCACAATGTCTCCGTAGGTTATAGACTAGAGTACTAGATCCCACCATTTGGGTGAGTCAGATCCCTTGACTGTTTATGTTTCAATAATTTTCATTTATTTCATTACGATTTGGTAGTTCAAAATAATATTTTATCCAAAAATGGATACGAATTTTGAAATTTCGATGATTTTGAAAAATTTGACGATTTTCCAAGAACTCAACTCAACATTCCCCATACCACAAATCCAGCAGAGAACCCAAAAAACCTGACGGGGCCAATGAAAATCCCTAAGTTTTTGAGCCGAGAAGAGCTGGATCCATCAGGGAGGGGTTCAACTTCGAGAACGAACCTCCCCACACCTTCCTTATGCCTCAAATCCAGAAAAAAAACCCAGGAGACCTGATAGAACCTATCAAATTCCCTAAGTTCTAGACTTGGGAAGAGGTAAACCCTTCAGGGAAGGGTTCAATTTCAAGAACCAACCTCCCGACGCCTTCCTTATACCTCAAATACAGAAGGGAACCGAAAAAAACTGATAGAAGTTAGTGAAATCCCAAAGTTCTAGACAAGGATCTTCAGGATGATGAGCCACGACTCCTCTTCTAAGACAATATTGTAGGACGTAAAATTCTCTACAATAATGCCCATCAGCAATTTTTGTGTATCTCTCATTATTCTCGAGATTTTCTCAAAAAATCTATCAGGTGCCCCAATTTGAACACTCTTTTGGCCATTACTCCGGAACCACTTCACCGATTTGGCTCATATTCGAACTCAGAGCAGCATTTGCAATTACGTTTCAGTGGAAAAAAATTCATCAAAATCGGTTGAGATTTACTCGAGTTATTGATCCGACAAACGGACGGACAGACGGACAGACGGACAATTTTTCTTGCGGATTTGGCTTATTGGGACCATGATCGGTGTAGCACCCCTACTCTGGGGTCCCGATTCGTAATGTTACAAATGTAAGAGTAAACCTATAAGACCCGACTTCGGACGGGCCAAAAAAGTAAGCAGTTATCCTCAGCATTATCAATCGACAAAAATTTAAAGAATCACTTTTTTCATGCATGCATAGATACATCGCGTCAGATTTTAAGTAAAAAAAAAATGAATTCAGTGTTACTTTATTTAGCAAAGTTAACTCATATTCTAGAAATTCTCATCTAAAGTGTAGACATATCACAAATTCATGAAACTATTATGAAATTAAAAGTCCACTTCAAAACTATACCATTAAACGTCGTTAATG
>JANVCI010146661.1:0-11156 GCA_026413465.1 Trichosia splendens | reverse complement strand
TGAACAGACCATGTAAGTCCAACTTACCGACCACTGATGCAATAAAGTATTAAAACCAAATGAGACAAAACCATTGAGTATGTATTACTGAAATCATTCTGTCTCAAGCTCTAAAGGTGCTGATCAAATAATCATCAATCGTTTCATTAATTTAACTGCAAGATTAACTTTCTTTACTGTTGGAAAATATTGTCCCCGAAATTATACATGAAATACATGCGCATATTTTCATGTATACTTCAGTTGAACATAACCTTAAATTATACATAACCAACTTTACCATATTTACCTCGCACATGAAAAGTGTATAACATGGTTTGGTTATTTCTATGCTATTTTCATAGAGCTTTCCATACAGTACACATTATTTCGACGAAATATTTCTAAACACAATTTTCCTCCATCACTTGTGCTCAAATAAATTTTCATATGTGTGTATAAATATTTCAGGAAAAGCTAGTTTTTTTCTCATTTTTTACTTTTCGTTTTCCATAAGTATATAGTATACATTTGGGTTGTAAATAGACAGAAACATGAATGTATATCGTTCTAGAAAACATTTGACACAGCCATAAACGGTAAAATACGAATTCTTTACTATATTATGAAATGGTGTCTAACACAAAACTTTTAAAATACAAAAATATGTTTTATAAAAGTGATGTATTTCATATGCTAAAAATGCATATATTCTCAATCACCAGACCAGAGACCAAAAATCATAAAAACAGGAAAATTGCCTATACCGCAATTCGGAGGACCCGTGCGAAAAGCGCACCGCATTCTGTACCATTGTTTAAGAACAGCCCCTATAAACCATCTACCTGTGTCGCCCGGTGGTATCACGTGCTGACAAATTTTTACATGGTGTTGGCATTTCACATGATACTGACAACTTTTTCCATCGTGCTGATAACTTTTGACATGTGTTGACAACTTTTCTCATGGTGATGACAGCTTATGGCATGTGCTGACAATTTTTCACATGTTCTGGCAACTTTTCATATGGTGTTGACAACTTCTGACATGATGCTGACAACTTTTCCCATGGTGCTGACAACTTTTTCCATGGTGCTGACAACTTTCCCCATGGTGCTAGCAACTTTTCTAATGGTGCTGACAACTTTTGACATATGCTGACAACTTCTCCGATGGTGTTGACATCTTTTGACATTACTCGAGTTATCGTGTAGACTGATAGACGGACTTTTTTATGCTTCTGGCGTAGCGATCCGTTATGTTAAACCTATACGACCCGTTACTTCGTACGGGTCTAAACATTTTTTCAACACTGAGTTAAGATTAAAGGATATCTGGGAATATGGGTATATTCACTTAAGGTGGTATAATACATTGTTGATTCAGTTTATAAGGAAAAATATGTCCCCACAGATAACATTTTCATAAGAAAATATATGTAACGTAACAGTGAGGAGGAGAAAGAGAGCAAAAAAAAAATATTTTTTCAAACTTTTCTATGAAGACAAATGTGAATTCAATAAATGTAATTTTTACATATTTCTCATATTTGATTTATTGGCTTAGAATTTTTAGCGACGGAAATCGAGAAATCGGGCATAAACTATCATTTGTTGATTGGAATTTGAAATCAGATTTTCAAAGGAGAATTGAAGACGAACTTCTCATTAACTTTTTTTAAACTGTTGGAGTGTAGTAGATGTAATTTATCAAGTCATTAATAACGATAATGAGAAATGAAGTTTATATAGTTGATTAAACATGCAAATTATAAAATTCCTTACGTGTTAATAAACCAATCATGAAAGTGACGATTAACTTAAATTTAAACTATAAAGTGGCATGGGATTCGGCCTCTTAGAAATTCCAAATTTCGAAAATCCGGTCATTCGTTACCAACCTTGAGATTCGACCTCTTGATATGAAATCCACAAGCCGAAAGGCTGACTGGCGTTCACATAAAGTAGATATCACTTGTGGGATTATATCCCTCGCCTTCGGCTCGTGCTACAAACCTCCCACTCGTCAAAATAAAAATTGGGAAAGAGGTACGTAATGTACTATTAACATGTGGAACGCATGTGGAATGAATAGAATGAATTGGATTGAAATCGATATTATTATTATGGTTCTTAAATTGTGCCGACTGTACCGAAACATTTTTTGTGACGAAAAAAACATTTTTAAATTTTTAACGGAAACATTTTTTGAAGGAAGAAAATTTTTTTACAAAAAAGATGTTTTTAACGAAAAAAAAGTTTTTTGACGAAATTTTTTTTTTTAACAAAGATCACCTTTTTTAACGACAAAGCTTTTCAAAGCCAGAAATGTTTTTAACGAAAAAACTGTTTTTTTAAACGTTTTCTGACGAAGGAAATGTTTTTTGACGAAAAAAATGTTTTTAAACGTTTTTTGACGAAAAAAATGTTTTTAAACGTTTTTTGAGAAAAAAAAATGATTTTTAACGAAAAAATGTTTTTAGTTGATTTTAAGTGATTGTAAGTAATTTTAAGTGATTTTAAATGATTTTAGGTGATTGTAAGTAATTTTAGGTGATTTTGGGTGATTTTAAGTGATTTGCAGTGATTTTCAGCGATTTTAGATGATCGTACAGAGGATTGCACAGAGACGAGGTTAGTACTGCGGGTATCGTGCGGGTCTCTGTAATTGCCGTCATTGCATTTACTAGTATTTATGTTATTGTCATATTTTGGCAAACCGCCTCATCCTTCATATTAACGTAAAAGTCATTATTAACGAGTAGATGCGATGTATTTACCAATAATTTAAAAGGTTCATGTTTACAATTTTATATACATAGTGAGACTCCATTAATAATTGCCAAAAATATCTAAATTACAATTAATCATAATAATGATCCTCCAAAAATAAACTATCCATGAAAAACGGCGTATTTTTTTTTATTCTTTTTCTGCAAGAATAAATTATTTTAAGTATAATAATCTGTATGAGACTACAGACATTAAATAAATGTGTATCGTTCTACATTAGTGTAGTATCAAGGGGGGTTGATTGTGTATATACTAAAAATGTTTCACAAATAATATAAACCATTGAAACGCACGTAGATAGCAAATAAATTTCTATCAAAAAATATCATCGACGTATTTATATGTATAGTATTTACAACAAAAGGAAAAATAAATAAATAACGAAAAGAATACACAAATATCATCAATATCATCAATAAACTGTAACATAAAAAATGAAAAATTGATTTCGATCCACCTCCACTCATGATTTCCTATTATTATTTTTCTTTTTTTTCTGTTCTTATAGAATGGTGGCGCCAAGGATGGTCTTGATATGAATGTGGCCCCGGCATGGCAGAAAGGATACACCGGAAAAGGGATTGTTGTATCCATTCTTGATGACGGCATCCAAACAAATCATCCGGATCTGGCCCAAAATTATGTGAGTATAAAAGAAATTATTTTTTTTTTCTTGATCTTGTCTTATGTATTTTCTTCGGGATGGCACTCTTGATTATTTTTTTTTTTTCATTTTTATTGTGGGAATGTATTTTATTTTAAATGGATTGGAGAGCATAAAAAAGCAAAGAAAAGATATATAATTTGGTCGGGAATTTATTTATCTCATCGATTTATCGGTTTTATTTTGCTTGGTTATTGCTTTTCTTACGTTGTTTAGTTGACGTTATTGTGGTAGAGACGTTCGATTTTGGTGGACTTTTTTTATTTAAATTGTTCAATGTTAACGTTTCTCATAGCTTTAAAGACGCATTATACACTCCCATTGAATATATCAATGTCTAAAACATGTATTACAGATTATTTTATTTATTTATTTATTGGCACCTCGATAAAATTGGCTGTATACACAGGTCTCATCGTTCTGTTGAATATAGTGATTTACCTACACATATATGTACCCGTAAGCATCGATTTGCATTCGGCATGTCTCTATCATCATTTAGTTCTCGTATTGATATCATTCAAGAAACATCTTGTTGAGATCACTGCTGGTTTTTATATCCTAAAAGGTTAATGGGCCCAGTTCACGCAAATAAATTTTGCATTTCGTTGGTAAAATCATTTGGATAGCACAAGAAAGTCAGAAGTGTTTATAATTTAATGGATGAAATTAAAATTGCGCAAGTAGGAGTGATAAACTTTGTTGAACGGTTTGTTTCTTTGTTCATTGATTCGAGAACGTTTTTTGTGTTCGAGAAGTACGTGCTATGTGGACCGAAATTGTTGCTGTTTAATAGCAATTTGAAGGCGTAGATATGTTGTTTGGAATTATCGAGTTATTCTATGGTTAATGCGAAAGCTATTGCGGAGATTTGGAATCTAGAGCACGGTCATAATAGTGTGTAAAGAATAACGATTTGGGTTACATACATTTACGAGGTCATTTGGTATTTTTGGTCATAGCGAAAAGCTGAAATCTAATAAAAATCGAATATGCGTGGATTCTTCAAATTTGTACAAGTTGAAACATAAAATTATTGGATTGGAATTGACGATTTCGTTGCCAGGCAATTTTTACGTTCGATGACATGGTCACTAATAAGATATGTGGCGTTACAGAATTTCATTCGTCGTCTGATAGTAAGGAGTTCACATTTCACCACATTAAATAGCAGTCTATTTGCTTCACTCCACTGCAGTACATATGTCACTTTGAAGGCATCTTGTATCAGCAAACGAAGTTGCACTCATAGCAATTTTTATGTCATCAGCAAACAAAAGTACAAGTGCATGAACGATACAATCGGCAATATCATTGACACCAATAAGAAACAATGTCGGTCCAAGAATACTTCCTGCTGGCACGCCCGAGGTCGATTCATAAATCCTGGATGCAATGCATTTTGCAGTCTTTTTCCAATGTTGATCATCCCAATTTTCTCGATGAGTTTCAATGCCAAACTTTATCAAACGCATTTGCACAGTCTCCATAAAATACATCAAATTGCTGTCCCTTTGCGAATGCACCATGAGCCACAATTGACAATTTCATCATATTTGGTGAAACTGAACGCTTTGGTCTAAAACCATGTTGAGCATTTGACAGAAGCGGATCAACAATCTATAGACGTTTCGATTGAATTGCACTATCATAAATTCTCATTACGACTGAATTAATAGCAGTGATCACATCAATTTTCTTTCCTTTCTTCTTGTACACAGGGACAGCACTATATAACTTTAGCTTTGATGAAATCTTACCTTACTCTATCGACTTTGGATGTAATATCCATATCCTCACTAGCGCATCAGCACATTTTTTCATAATAATCGGTGATAGTTTATTTGGACCAGCACTACTCTTTACTTTCAGTTGATCAATTGCCTTCTCAATATCAAATATTGTTATATTTACCTCTTGAGCGTTATCACGTTCATGTCCATATATTCCATCAAAAGCAATTGGCTCTTCATCCTTTACATATAATCCCTCGAAGTAGTCCCAAACATTTCCTTTATTTCTCTAGGCTGATCACACTTTCGTCCATTATATTGCATTTCCAGTGGATATGTTGTTGTCGTTTTCTTTTTGGCTTTAGCATAATTCCAAAATTCTGCTGGATGATGTTACCTAAAAATTCGTCGATATGATCTGTGTACAATTTATCATGTAGTTCGTTGCATTCTTTGAGTGCTTCAGTATATTCAGATGACTATTTATTTTTCGGTTTCCTCTTAAACACTTTGTCTCGCTTGTTCTTTTTTGTCTGCAATTCACTGGTCCACTATTTCGGCCTATTATTATACTTTCTTATGTGGATTACAGTAATATTCACAATTATCAGGCGATTCATTAGATCGAACTTGAGGAATTTAAACCTTGAGAATTTACGCCCGTTAACAAATTTTTTTTGAACTTACGCCTTGGGAACTTACGCCAGAAAAAAAGGAACGCCTTGGGAACTTACAGTGAGCATACTAGTCTTGAGTTTCAGCATTAATTCGGATTCGAAATGCTCCCTTATAGGACTGACTCTCTTTCTTTTCTTACACATTCTGTCTGAACTTGCACCAGATCCATCTTCCGTATATTCGCCCATTTCCCCATCTCCCCATCTTCCCCATTTTCACAAATTTCACCAATTCCATCGTTATTTTCGATTCCGTGGTTTTCTACTCTTTCACCATTTCCGTGCGATCTTTTCATTTTTTCTTCAACGATAGAAATTATAAATGCGTCTGAATGCTTTTAGACTTACATACATTTCTGAAGATTGCAAGGACATATTTGATGCAATTATAAATTAAAAGTTCCAGCGTGAACTGCAGTCAATCAGTTCAATCAATTCAGATCTTAGATTGCCGTTTGGTCGTTGACCAATGGTCAACCTGCACAGTTATCTTTTTGTCAGGTAAAAATGAATATAGTCTTTTACAGTCGGATTACCATGTTTGACCCGATCTGTGAGAAGTCAAATTTTGATTAACCAAATTGTAATGTTTCATTAGGATGTTTTGTTTCTTTGCGTAATTCACATACGCCAAATAAAGTACCAGTGCAATCGGTTCCATATCTATTTTGACACAAATGCTTTCACAGCCAGTGTAATATATTTGTTCGAGTTGAGCACTTACGTTGTTTAGTTGACGTTATTGTAGTAGAGACGTTCGACTTTGGTGGACTTCTTTTTTATTTAAATGGTTCCATGTTAACGTTTCCCATAGCTTCAAAGAATCCCAGACACATTATACACTCCCATAGAATATATATCAATGTCTAAAACATATATTACAGATTAATTTTCACTCGACAAATATCTTCATCACCATTTTTCAACACATAAAAAGTCAATTTATTTTAAAAACATTTATTACACATCCCTAAGATGATTTTTCTCGTTCATCCAACCACAAAACAAACAAATTTCAGAATCAAGTATAAGAGGGTGACATATTTTTCTTCTTTTTTTATTTTATTTTATTTTTTTCATTTTATGCGTTCGTTCCTTTGTGGATAATAATTTTCGCTCCTTATAAATGTGGCGAAAATTTCGTAAACAAACAGTCGAAGAGTAAAGCTAACGAAAAAAAAGTTTTTATGGCGTAAGGGGTGATAAATTATATAAAATCTTAAATGGAAGTTATATGTATAAGTTATGTATGTGTATATTCCTGGAAAGCTCAAACACCGACAGATAAGCAAATTATTTTTTATGAATAGAATACAAGATATTATTCAATTTCATTGCTTAATTAGTTTAGCTAGGGTGTTGAAAGGTAATGCTATAGTCGTTTTCGTTTGTGTTCAGGCATAATCTCTACACGAAATGATTGGGGTTTATTTGGTTTATGTTATATTAAATCTTTTATCTGGAAAAGATCAAAGGAAATGTTAAATTGAAATATAAATTTCGTGGAAAAAAATGTGAAAAGATTTTTTTTTTCAATCCAACCTCATGGAATCATGTTTCTGTTTCTTGATACTGTCGTATGCCTCTTGTATCTAACATCATTATAAATATTTCAATTTCCACCATTATTTTCGAACTCTTCTACGCATATCAAAGTCGCTACAGAGTAATGTTGTGTGCATACGCAAGCGTTCATCCAGATCAAGTTTCAACGGACTATGCTTGGTATTTTCACCCAGATTGGAATGGTCGAGTGACGAGCTTGATTTTGAGAGTTTCGAAATTCAATCCTAAACTTTGATCTCAAACAAATCTTAAGCTTTCTCCATTAATTTTAAGCATCAAAAAGGGTTTTTCTGTATTGTTAATTGTGTTTTAATTAAACAAAGTATTTTAAATTTATGTTTCTTGATTCGTACACTGAGAAAACGACTTACCTGTGAGAGCGAGAAAAGAAGACAGGGTGCATATACTTACTGGAGGTAATTTTTTACCTGTGAAAGCTATCTGTCAAAGGTATAATATACCTGTCAACGATATAATATACTTGTCAAAGGTATAATATACCTGCATGACATATGTATTGTATTTCGCCAAATGCATTGTACAGGTATAATATACCTGCAATTGGTACAATGTACCTGCGATTGGTACAATATACCTGCAATAAGTATATATACCTATATTGATACGTTTCACAGGTATATTATGTAAATTGTTTACGTTGCACAGATATAATATCAAAAAGTATATGCTCCCTTTCCGCTTTCCTTCCTTTCATAGGTAAATCGTTTTTTCGGTGACGTTATGAATTCACAGTTTTTTTTGAATGTTTTAATGGAATTTTTGAAGTTTTTTGTCGCAATTCTTCATGGATTTTTTCGTCGCTATTCGCAACAAAACTAATATTTTAATTGTTAATTTTGGTACTATAAAATTTGTGTACTTCGTCGAAATTTCTGTAATTTAGAAGAATTAAAAAATTATTTGAAAATTTGAAGATTTTGGGGAAAAAAATGAGAAAATGGAAAATATTGTTTATTTTTCACATTTTCCCGAACGTCTCAGAACAGAAGAGAACAATCTGCTACATTTCTACTAGTTTTCACTATTTTGTCTTGTTGTTCCCTATCCTGATTTGTTGTTGCGCATAATTAAAATGTTCGTAAATTAAACATAACGTGTAAAAATTTGCAAAACCAATGTGTCTTGCAACCGAGGTTCGTGGTTCGATATATATTGCATTGGAATTGATTATGTTATACACCTAGCAAATAATTCGAACAGCGATAATAATATGGAATTGTATTCATGGCTGTAGTGTCTCATTAACATAGCGTGTAACAAATCGAATAACTTCACATGACCTGAATCTAAACTAATACTGGCATTCTGAATGGATAAACTATATATTATGTCTAACCAAATCATTGAGTGCATGTTGTACCATTCAATCGAAAATTAATGCATTATCAAATTGTTATTGATATTAGAAATATTATGGTATAACTAAACGATTTCTATTCGTTAGGATAAAATTTTCAACTACAACAATTGGTTTATTGTAAAATATATTGTCGAATAAATGGAATGACTCTAATATCATGATATCGAAAACAAGCCACGAATGAAGTTTTTCACAGTTCAAATGAAAATTCGTTATGATTAGTCAACAGCTGCAAACAATCCCCCATATATTTTAAAACAAAATTTTCCAATATTTTCATTCTTAATAATTCTCATTTGGTGATTACTTTGCCACGTTTTATATCATTAAATTTCATGAGGAAATATTTTTTTAGAGGATCATTAATTTTATTGCATATTATGGCCTTTTATTATTTGTTTTTTAGTCTCGATGAGGAAAATGTAGCACAAATTATTATAATGGTTTTAAAGAAAGTTTTTTTTTCTTTTATTTGATATTAATATCAGACGGAAAAGAACCTATTGAGACAAAAACAAAGAATTTAATTTGCTTCGATTCAATGATTTTAAAATATTGAAAGTTTCCCACATTATAAATAATAAATGTTATTTATTTGATTTCGGGTATGTATCACACGTTAATTGAACTAATTGAAAATCATCAAATTATACAAATTTGTAACTAGCAACACTTAAATGCTTTGTCAATATAACACTGCGACACGTTAAATTATTTGAAAACACAGCAAAAGTACTAGTCGATAATATAAAGATTCTTGATGACGTGAACGAATGCACAACCATGATATGTGAGCGGAACGAACCCTCTGCATCTAGACCTCCATTAGACCTGTTGTGCGCATCCATGAAATGTAGGAGGTGTGAAATCCGAACCACTGAACCACTGAAAAAATATGATTTTTAGCAGAGCGAATAAACACTCTTCAGAGTGTCAAACAGGCTAAAGTTCAGTTTATGGGCCCACCACGGGCGGCCAAAATGGACCAGTGGGGCTAGGGGTGGGGGGGTTCTAGCGAAGTCAAATCCCGTCGCTCGGTGCACTGTGAACACTCAGAGTCACTCAAAGTGGAACCATAAGGAATTATGGTTCCACGAATATCGTCATAACTCGAGACTGATGCAACCTAGTCGACCAAGGTGTCGTTCAATATATATGGATGTGGTCTGATCTCACACAGCGGAGCTATGACCTTGCAAACAAAAACGGTATTTTTTGAACTTCAAAGTTTGTTCCTGGGCAAAGCAGATTTTTGGGACCAAAAGTGCCTATGGTCAAAATGTACCCTTAGTGTCCTCTACAAAAATTGCCTTTTAATTTTGTTTACGCTATCTTGGGAAGTTGTAGAAGTAATAGTTTGTATGTGCATAAACTTCACTAATTTGAGTCCTATTTTCCTTGTAAGAAATGCAACAAATTCCACTATTGCACTGCATCCAACCCATTTTCCTTGTGCGAAATTCAACAAAACCACTATTGCACTGCATTCAACCCATTTTCCTTGTACGAAATGCAACAAAAACGCCATTTAATTGCATCCAACCCATTTTCCTTGTACGACATTCAACAAAACCACTATTGCACTAACTCATTTTCCTTGTACGAAATGCAACACAAACACCGTGACAAAACGTTTACATACAGCAATACTAATACACAATTCTACAAATAAAAATTCATTAATTTGTTGGTACACGTTCGCCGAATTTACGAATGCTTCCATCCAGAAACATAACAAGTCTGACGGGTCTGTACAAACGACCGCCGTTGACGAAATAAATAAAATAAAATAAAGGGAAGATTGAAACAAAGGATCTACCTGATCTGTGTTCCTGACTTATTGTCAAAGGTCAAGCACCCACAGCCTTAAATCTGTCTATCTACTAAGGAGAACCACCCCTACCTCACTATGCGTACATTATTGAACGACACTGGTGTTTCGTACTATTCCCAGTATTTGTCATCCAATTCTTTCTAATTTTTTATTTGAACCCACCTTACTAGTCTTTACCACATAACCTGGTGTCTACATGAGATTTAGCAGGAAATTTTTTTTTCTCGTGTTAAAGCACAGACATGAATTGTGATTGGTTGACGATTAATAAATTGATGACTAATAGACGCAAAGGCATCATTAGACAATGATAAAATGCTTGAAAATTTACCATTTTCAAAATTTTCATGGAACCCTTATTACGTTCAGCTACCAATTATCGTCTGTGTAGTACGTATATGCGTAATATATCATGCGGAAGGCATAAATGTGTAGGATTGGTATGGTACCGAATGATCGTTACAGTTATTCAATATATTAACTAGCTTTTTCATTTGTCATTTCATCAGAAGTATTATATCGAAATATTA
>JANVCI010145550.1:0-11160 GCA_026413465.1 Trichosia splendens | reverse complement strand
ATACACGTAAATCGACATGGTAATCGCAACATACCTCTCACATAAGCATTAAATGTTATTACCAAGGATATTATACCAACAAATTATCTTCAAACGGTTGTTCACAGTTCCCATCAATTAACAACGTTGCATACATATACAAGAGCCATCAACAGAAAATAAATTTTCCATTTTATCACATCTCATATTTAAGTTCTGAAGTTATAAATTTCGGCAGCCGATTAGACACCTGAGTGATTCACAATTAAAATGTCCATTGTCATGTTAGACCTACTGCTTTATATGTGACGTAAAATTCAGTGTTTATGTATCTTGTAAGTATGAGACACGACCATTTAGAAAGAGATTTATGTATACACCACTTCACTATCATGCTGTAAATCGTCTACATACTTTCGTTTTATATTCTGGCGACTAATAACACATTTTTTTATAATGTGAACACAAACTTGGCCAACACATATTAAACTGCCTCTCTATTCTATTCTTATAAGACTCTTATGGCACTTATAGCATCATTTCTACTTTTTTAATATTAAAATGTTTTTTATGAGCGATCATAAATAACCAATTTTACGGTCTACCCTTTGGAATTTACGTTACCTGTAGTAAAATTCATCTTATTGTTATGTTCACTCAAATCTTAATCTTCAGATACGTGAATTTTATATCAGGTAGACCAGACTCTTGAGACAGTGTATAAAGCGGATATCAATATGTTCGAAGTTTTCAGTTGTCTTGATAAAATCGATTTTCGCTTTTATTGATTTGAATTTCCATTACAATGCGACGACAATAATTGAATATTCTTCAGTACGTTTCTGTGTAATTTGTAATAAGAAATAGCATCAAATTGGTTGATTGATAAAACTGAGAAAATAGTCTTATTTATAGGGTCGTTCGTGAATAAAAGTAAAAGGGGTCAGCCTTCTAACTGTCGAGGTTTTGGAAATAGAATAGAAATCCCAAGAGATGGATACGAAAAAATGATATTTGTGGATTGCGAAACTAAAACTTTAAGGTTTAAGCCGCTTTCCGGAGTGCTGAAGGTGGAAAAAGAAGCATCCTTATGTGTCTGCATGGATACTATGTATCTGAGTGTCAGTCTAGTAAAGATTTGTGAATATATTCTGAAAGTCCTGTATAGTAAAATTATCAAAGTGGAAACACCGTTGTTTTTGGGTAATATTAATGACTGAAATATTTTCCAAATAACTTAAGAATGTGTGCATCTAATTGTAGCCCGAGCATTTACAAACAATTAAGACCGGCTAAAGCCCGAATTCGGGCTTTCTCTCATTTGCTCAATTTCTAAGGGGTCATTCAAATAGTACGCACGCAAAAAAAGTTTCATTTTTGACCACCCTTACCCCCTTTGTACGCAAAAATGTACGGGAAGAAATTTCAAAATGTATAAAGCATATCTTTTGCGGCGACCCCCCTTATCCTACTATTGCGTGCGTGCTATGTAAATGGCCTCTAATTAAAAAACATAAGTAAAAGTCCCGTACGAACGCCGTAGCACGTGAAATTGCCTATAAGACAATTCCGAAAACGCGTACGAAGCCGGACATACACTTTTTTCAAAATGATTGTTTTGAAAATTCCTAAATTCTAGAGCTAGGGAGAGGTGGACCGATGTCAGTCCAAGAACTCACGTATGGTCACGTTTCCCATACCTCATATCCAGAAGTATACACAAGAAACCCGATGGAATCTACGAAAATACGCAACTTTTAGGGCTGGGAAGATATGGATCCATCTCAATCCAAGAACTCACCTATAGCCACATTCCCCATGCCTCAAATCCAGAATGGTACTTCAGGGACCCTGTGGCCCTGGGGTGACTTCAACCTATGGTTCCATAGAAAAAACGTTTCCCTTGACTTCCTCTACAACATATCGAACTTTTTTTTGGTCTCCGAGCACCCCAGGGACCCTCTGGTGCTACCGGGGTGAGTTGGACCAATGGTCCCATAGGAAACGAGCTAAGACCATCCTATGTATGACAACTATTGTTCAGCATAAAAGTCTCTACAACTTTGTCTTTGGGCTCAACCTTCTATCTCTTGTAGTTTCCAAGAAATTCACAAAAAAACACCTCAGGCACACTAAAATCGACGGTAGCGGCTCAGGGATGCGAGCTACGACCATCCTATATATGACAACTTTTGTTCAGAATAACATTTCCTACAACTTTGTCTTTAGACCCAACCTTCTATGTCTTATAATTTCCGAGAAGTTCAAAAAAAAAAAAAACACCTCAGGCACCCTAAATTGGACGGTAGTGGCTCAGGGGTGCAAGCTAAGACCATCCTATGTATGACAACTTTTGTTCAGAATATAATTTACTACAACTTTGTTTTGGTACCCAAAATTTATATCTTATAATTTCCGAGAAATTCCAAAAAAAAACACCTCAGCCAGTTTCCAGAGTCAACCACCCTAAATTCGTCGGTAGCGGCTCAGGGGTGTGAGCTACGACCATCCTATGTATGACAATTTTTGTTCAGCACAACTTTGTGTTTGGGCCCAATCTTCTATCTCTTGTATTTCAAACCCCGAAATTTTTCATCATTTTGCTAAATTCTTTACGAAAGAGGGGGCTTCTTGAAATATGGTGTCGTCATAAGGGGGTCCACAAAGTTTGGCAACAACTGGTAAGGGGGAAAGGGGTCCCATAAATCCGGAAATCCTGGAAATAATGACTTAGGGGGAGCGGGGGGGTTTCAAAAAAAATCGAACATTTTGTTACGTACTTTATGGACGGCCACCTAAATTTCGGTCAGTTCAAGGTTGGGTATACATATACAACCTTGGGTGAGGTAGGTGAAAAGCCCGTTGACTTTGTGCTCCTTTTTTTTATTTCAATATCGAAGAAAATGAGGTTGCCTTTAAAGTGGCAACATTGCTTCGCGGCACAGAATTCTTCCTGGTCCTGAACCTGAACTCAGCTTGCTAATTCTTCCATTCATCTGTAAAACGGTGATGAAAGAAAGGATTTTATCAAACCACTGCAGTGGTGGGCAAACAAAAAATGCTTCCTCAAAACTCCGTCCCCCAAATTTTAATAAATTTGATAAGTTATATATCTGTGATGTAAATTGTACATATGTGTGATAAACATCAATGCGATTTGGTAAATTGTACATAATAAGTGTTGTAAACATTAATGCAATTTTAATGAATTCCTTAATGTAACTTATCTTAGAAATTCTAAATTATTGACTACTTTCCATCAACTGAAATGTGACTGACTCATTAATGAAACTCGATTAAATCTCATCTCATTTTTAAAAATTTATTCACTTTAAATATATGCCTAATTATTATCGATAACCATCAATGTAGGGAAAAAAGCTATGAAAAGTAATTATTATGTTTCCCTTGTTCATTCACTGAAATAAGCGCTCAAAAACATTATACTCTGTTATAATAGGTACGTCGCAATAATGATTTATTCTGCGGTATACCCCACCCACATGTCCTTAGCACACCTCAACCAGAAATTATTTAAACGTTTTTCATTTTCGTCAAATTTTCTTTTTAAAAAACAAAATCCGCATTATTATCTAAGCTGTAGTATACATAGTCCACTTTCCGTTACAATTTAAGCTGTTTTGCATATTCAATTGAAAGCTCATCAAATTTTTATGGTAATTTGTTTTCATTATAATTTGGAAATAATGATAAGTAATAGATTTATGAAGTATATTAACGCGAATATCTGCATGAAAAAATGAGAGGTAAAATTTGATCAAACGAGTCGAGAAATAAGATTTACTTAATCAATCATAGAATTGACTTATAAAAGCGTTTTCATGTACGTATTGCATAACATAGGGAAAAGAAATGTGTACATATTTGTACTTATTGAAGCATGTGTTAATTTATGATGGTAACAAAAAATAATCTCATCATCCCTTTCTTGTACGTTGTTGCATAATTACAAACATCATATCATATCTGAAAATATAATTTCCGGTTTTGAAAATGCTATTCAATTTAATTCTTTTTCCGGTACCGTTTATGATACTCGACGTTTGGTTAATATTTCTATTTCCTGTTTAGATAGAAGTTAATATGTACGAGATAGTGGTTGAATTCCTGTTTTTTTTCGTTACGTACTATTTGGAGTATCTCTTTAATCCCTCAAAAGCACTTAAGTGTAAAGGTGACGCAAGTCAACGGTCAACTTCGAAAAGAACTGATATCTGGGGAGTGACGCACAGTGGTCCTTGTAAATCTCGTTATAATAGCCATGATATCATTATAATAGCAATAATAACGTTATAATAGAGATAATATTATTATATTAACGATTATACTTGTGACAGTACGCTCACATACGAAGAAAATGTATGGGAGTCTGTTCAAAACTTAAAAAAAAGTGGCTATTTGTGGAACCTGAAATTTTTATGAGGTAATGAAAAAATATATAGTAACGTATTGCTATAACTGAGAACGCGGAGAAACGTGGAGAAAATTTTTGGACCACGTCATGACGCCAGTGGCGCGATCAAGAAAAAAATGTGCCTTACATATGCAGTAAGGTCATTCAGAATAAATTTTGGATCACAAATGGCAGATGACGTGGTGGATGTAAACATACGTGCGGGAAGCAAAAAAGTGACGTTGGAATGCCTTTTTTTGAATATACTTGGGGTACGGTATTATACGTCGGGTACGTTATTATACGTCAGGTGGTTATATATAGGTGTAGCATGTATGTCCTTAAACTTCACATAAACGCACTACACGCATATTCACGCCCAACACGTATTAAAAATTACGTGTAATACGTTTAAGCACATACATGCTATACGTATATATATATACTCACATGACGGATAATAACGTAGGCGCGGATTACATTCATGATTTAGATATCGTCCGGATTTCGGTATTATCCTAATTTGGCATCCTCCGGATTTTGGTATTATTCGGATTTCGTCCATCTGGATTTTCTCCATCCGGATTTTGTCGTCCGGATTATGTCAATTTTCGTAGGGCGCCAACATACGATCATCATATGTATGACCACTTACGTTCAGCGCAAAATTCTCTACAACTTTACCTTTGGACAAACCTTGCATCTCTTATGGTTCCGGATATATTCACCTTGGGATCCCAGAATAACAATAATCGACGGTGGCAGCTCAGCGGTGCTACCTACGACCATCGTATGTATGACCACCTTCGTTCAGCACAAAATTCCCTAAGACTTTACCCTTGCACCGAACCTTGTGTCTCTTATGCTTCCCGAGATATCACCCGTACTAGGATTGGTAACCTCATTTGGGTCACTTTTCGACTCTAGCTCCCCACCTAAGTGACTGAATTTACCCATCTTCGAACTTGGTCGACCAAATACAATTTCGTATTGACCACCCTATTGAAACTTTCCCAAGGAACTATATGTCGTTTTCGCTTATTTAGGGATGCTACAGACTCTATGGCAAAGTTAAAAGCCTCTGTATTTTGTACGAATCTAAAAACAGGTTGAGGGATCAGCTAAGAAACTGAATTTCAAGAGGTGCAAAGACAACTTGCACTCTTCCCGATGGAACCTATGAAAATCCTGAAGCTCTTGACCTGGGAAGAGGAGTCCATCTCATAAAGCCAATGGAGTCTATGAAAATCGCTAAGTTCCTGACCTGGGAAGAGGTGGACTCATCTCAGTTCACCTAATGGGCACCTTTCTTATGCGTCAAATCCAGAAAGAAACCTATGAAACCCAATGGAACCTATGAAAATAGGTAAGTTCTTGACCTGGGAGGGAGTGAACCCATCTCAGTTGAGGAACTCACCTATGGGCACCTTTCTTATGCCTCAAATCCCGAAGGGAACCCATAAAGCTCGATGGAACCTCTGAAAATCCCTAATTTCTTGACCTGGGAAAAGGTAAACTGATCTCATGTCTAGAACTCACTTCTGGGAACCTTTCTTATGCCTCAAATCCCGAAGGGAACCCATAAAACGCGATGGAACCTATCAAAATTCCGAAGTTCTTGACCTGGGAAGAGGTGGACCCATCTCATAAACCCGGTGGAGCCTATGAAAATCGCTAAGTTCTTGACCTGGGAGGAGGTGGACTCCTCTCAGTTCTTTTATGGGCACCTTCATTATGCCTCAAATCCAGAAACAAACCCATAACACCCGACGGAACCTATGAAAATAGCCCGACCTAAATTTTTGCTCTAAAATATCCTGTAGCACCTGATGAACTTCACCACCTGGAAATTTTTAGTCTTTAGGAAATTTGTTCCTCGTGAAGAAATATGTTTATTTTTGTTTCGGTGCCCCTATACCCCCCAGACCACTTGGGGGAACTGCGTACAGATAGACAGCCAACGTTCAATCGACTTACTTTTCAATCCTGAACATAATTGCCCAAGACAACCTATGTCAGTTTCAAATATTTCTCAATGTTACGCGGCCGCTGGTGAATCTAAGAGACGCTATGCTACGCAACGCACGAGTCTAATTAAGCGTAGATATAAGGTAAAATCAACTTTGTCAATTTTATGAGAGTCTCGCATCGAGACAAACATTTTACACCGATAAAAATTCGGGAAGTTAAGTCGATGCACCAAAAGAATTATCCTTCCTGGACTCCTAGAAGTTAAGTTAACAAATCGCACGAATCAGCAAGCAGCTCATTCGCTAGACGAAAGTTGTTTATACAATCGCAAAATTAAAACTTTGCACTGCTCAAACAACCAATTAGACATGACAAAAGTCAATGTGTATGAATAAACACTTTTAATGGTTTTATCATACATACTAGCTCTGTGGGTTTCAATATCCTCTTTTAAAATCGACAGATCAGAAACATTACTCTAACAAAGAGAGCAGCTGCAGCAGAGATGATAGCTTACATTATAAGTAATGTAAATTTATGAATTCATAAAATTAGTTTTAATGTTGTCACAACGACTACTTATATATTTCAAATTGCAACTACATTCGCAAGCGGAATCAAGTTTTATTATGCACAAATTGCATGAAATTGTCTTAATACTGACTCGGTTGAAAAGTAGATAAACCAGTTGAACGCAATGACTTATACAGTGGAGACGGTCTCACATGAGGCATCTAATTTCGAATTTCAATTTCATAAACAATACAAATTTATTTTAAACGATATCCCGGATCGCCCATTACCAAACAATGTCCTCTCGAGATTCTGTAGTATTACGATGCCTCGAGCTTACGAACACTACATTAATGATATTTGGAATTTGAATGTGTATGAAGATGATATATGGGTGATTACATATCCAAAGTGTGGTACTACATGGGCACAAGAAGCAATTTGGCAAATATGTAATGGTGTTGATGTTGAAGGAAAAGGAAAGGAACCGATTCAGAAAAGGTTTCCATTTCTAGAGTAAGTGAAATTAAGTCAGAGAGGCATGTTTATTACTCGATATTTTAATGCGTTTGCCTTTTAGAATACAAGCAGTAGCTGCAGCAGCCGCTAAGGAAAATAGTTTCGAATTCATAAATGAAATAAAACGTCCCCGTTTCATTAAATCTCATTTACCGATTTGCTTTTTACCAAAGCGGTTATGGACTGTGAAGCCTAAAATTGTCTATGTTTCTAGGGAGCCAAAAGATGCGGCTGTTTCCTTCTATCACCATTATTATAATTTATATAAATATTGTGGCACAAAAGAGCAGTTCCTAGATTTGTATTTGAGGGGATTAGGTAAGAAACTGAATTTTAAAAAGTACAAAGACAACTTGCACTCTCCTTTTATTTTTTGTAGTTGAGCATGGCAGCTATTGGGATCACGTTGAGCAATTTCACTTATTACAAGGTCATTATTCGAATCTTAAAATCATTACATTTGAGAATATGAAAGATAATTTAGAACACACTCTAAACGAATTGTGCACATTTATGAAGAAATTTGTCACTGATGTTCAGGTGAAGCAACTAATGCAGCACTTGCAATTCGAAAATATGAAAGCAAATCCTGCTATAAATCCATTACATTTGAAAGAGGTAGTGCAAAAAAACCGACCGGGCAGCGATTATATGTTTGTGAGACGTGGTGAAACAGGTTCTTATAAGGATGAAATAACACAAGAATATGTTGATAAATTCAACGAAATTACAAACAAAAGATTTCAACGATTTGGGGGTCTTTATGAAAGCAACTAGGATTTCATTTATTTGGTGAAAATGTAACCAACATTGTAGTATAGAGAAGCTGGTGTAAGATATTTGTTGTACATGATAAGTATTATTATTGGTGAAATAAAATTGTGTCAAATCAAATGTTCAGTAAATGTTTTTTGTGGTTCCTTTAAGAACATCCCTTCCGTCATTCGTATTTTAACTTAATAATGGCGATTATCTCAATAATATTTTACAATCAATAATTAGACCCGTACGAAGTACGCGGTCTCACAGGTGACCGTTACGTTTGTAACATTTCGAATGTGGACTCCTGGATAGGGGCGCCGCATCAATCTATGTCCCAATAAGCCAAAACTAAAAAAATGGCCGTCTGGCCGTCTGTATCCACACAGGATTCGGGGAGACTGAGACTAAGTTCGAAGATTAGTAAAATCGTTCAAAAGGTTCAGGATCTAAGACCAAAAAAGTGGTCAAAATTGCGTTTTTTACGGTTTTGGTGGTTTCTTTAAATATCTCGAGAAATATGACAGTTACGAAAGAATTGCTCATTATCATTTTTGTAGGGAATTTCACGGCCGACAATATTGTCGAAGACCAAAAAGTTGTAGCTCCCATAGGGACCAAGGTAGAGGCCAAGAAGTGGGCCATTTCGTCCGTAACTCGTCAAATAATGAGAGGATTTCATAAAACTCAAGAAATATGTGAGGTAGAAGGTTCGGTTCAAAGGTGAACTTATAGGAAATGTAGTTTGAGACATTGGGAAGGTGCCCGCATGTGAGTTCTTGAAGTGAGTTGGCTCCATCTCTTCCCAGCTCTAGAACTCAGAGATTTGAGGACTTTCATCAGGTTGTTTTGGTAATATTCTGGATTTGAGGTATGAGGAATGTGGCGATATGTGAGTTCTTGGACTGACATGGATCAACCTCGTCTCAGCTCTAAAACTTACGTATTTTCATAGGTTCCATCAGGCGTTTTGGGTACCTTTCCTGAATTTGAGACATGTGGAAGGTTCCCGCGTGTGAGTTCTTGAACTGGGATAGATCCACCTCTTACCAGCTCTAGAACTTAGGGATTTTCATAGGATCCATGGGGTTTCTGGGGTACCCTTTTGGATTTGAGGTATAAAGAAAGTGGCCATAGGTGAATTCTTGGGCTGAGATGGATCCACCTCTTCACAGCTCTAGAGCTTACGCATTTTCATAGGTTTCAACAGGTTTTATGGGTACCCTTCTGGATTCGAGGTATGAGATGGACCGACCTCAGCTCCAGAACTTAGGGATTTTCATAGGTTGCATGGGGTTTCTTGGGTACCCTTATGAATTTGAGGTATGGGAAATGTGATGATGCGTGAGTTCTTGCACTAAAATCGATATACCTCTTCTTAGCTCTAGAACTTAGAGATCTTTATAGGTTCCATCAGGTTTTTCGGGTTCCCTTTTGGATTTGAGGTATAAAGAAAGTGGCCATAGGTGAATTCTTCGACTGTGATGGATCCACCTCTTCCCAGGTCCAGACAGGCCTGACGAGACGAGGGGGGTAAGGAGGGATTTCCCCCGGACTCGGCATTTTTGGGGGCCCGGATTTTTCACATTTTGAAATTTTTGAAATAACCTGTTTTTGGAGTACAATTTTCGTTTCGTGTAATTGAAGGAACAATGCACGTTTCAAGTGATAACCTTTTTTTGGAGTGCAATTTCCGTTTCTTGTAAATGATGACCTTTTTATGGTTCTTTCCCAGCCCACATTTTCTCTCTACGGCCTTGCTCCCCCGGGCCCGGATTTCCTCTCCACGGCTTTGGCTCCAGAACTTACGTATTTTCGCAGGTTGCATCAGGTTTTTTTCGGTTATCTTCTGGATTTAAGGTATGGAGAACGTGGCCATAGGAAAGTTCGTGGACTGAGATGGATTCACTTCTTCCCAGCTCTAGAATTCAGGTATTTTGAAAAAAATCATTTCTGCTGGTGGGTTCCTACGGTCTGTTCTCTTATGTTTTTCCATTTGTATAGAGGAGTAGAGAATCTCTCGGTATGGTTCAGGACTAGTGAAAGTTGTGGCTCATTCTTTATGAGCCAAATCATCAGCAAGTTCATTTCCTTCGATTTTGCAATATGTGTGCACTTATAGAAGGGTGTCATGGTAGATCGCCTGAGACTGTGAACGTCTTCATTGGACGTTGTTCTCATAACTGCAGTGAAAGGATTCGTCATTCAGGGGCCGTCCATAAATTTCATAACGCAGTATTACTTACTGAGTCTCAGTTCTTCCATACTTCTAAACACTATTTTCTAGAAAGTGTACCCGTTACGCAACGGTGGTGCGTCGGGGGTTGACCGATCGTCACATTAGCATAACAGGGGTAAAGGAGGTCCGAAAAATGGCCTTTTACGAAATTTTTTCATAAAATTGATAGACGGTCCCATGTGTGGACAGCTCATATCCTGTCCAATTGTTATCTCTACTCCTACTGAAAACTATTAAAGCTGTCTTTTTTGGATTAAACTTTAAGTTATTCCACCATTGTGCAACTACCGTAATAGCCCTGCTCATTAAATCTCCCCGAAGGTATTCTCAAAAATATGTTTTGGTTTGGTATTAAAATAGGTGAAGTAAAATAATGTTCGATATGACGTACCTTATCTGTTATTCGATTGCTGAACTCAATATCCATGTAATGCAATTTACTTGAAGAATATCGAAAACCTATTTGTTTTGCAAACTGCTCAAGAATGCATTCTGCTATCAGTTTATTACTCCTGCACAAGTTTGTTATGTTTATATACAAACATTTTTACCGTAACATACCAATACGATGTTTATCTTGGAATTATATTAAGAAATTTATCATTTTGACAAGAAACGACTTTTAATACTATACCACAAAACACAGAAAAGTATGAATTGACTTGGGATAAATAGGGACACCCGTACGACCATAGTGGGGTTGTAAACTTTTCACTACAAAAAACGAATTCATGAGAATTAAATGTAGGTATCTATGTACGCAGAA
>JANVCI010144439.1:0-11160 GCA_026413465.1 Trichosia splendens | reverse complement strand
TTACCTGTGAGAGGGAGAAAAGAGGACAGGGAGCATATACTTACTGGATGTGATTTTTACCTATGAAATGTATAATTTACTTGCAATTCGGATAATAGACCTGCATGACATATTTTATTGTTTTTTGCCGAATGCACTGTGCAGGTATAATAATATGAACAACAAAAAGAACAACAAAAAAACAACAGCAACAACAACAGCCTCAAATAAACACCATAAATTTACATACATTTTCCATACAAAAACCCCAAGAAAACCACAAAGAACACCAAAAAACCGCGAAAAAAAAATCAAGCCTCAAATAAACACCAAATTTTCATACATTTTTCATACAAAAAACCCAAGAAAACCACAACAAACTACAATATACCTACAATTGGTATAATATACCTGCAATTGGTACCAATATACCTGCAATCGGTATAATATGCCTGCAATAAGTTTATATATCTGCAGTACGTATTTTATCAAGTTTTATATCTGCAGAGGTATACTGCATACGTTTTACAGGTATATTTTGTAAATTGTTTACGTTGGACAGGTAAAATATGAAAAAGTGTATGCTCCCTCCTCTTTTCTCCCTCTCACAGGTAAAATGTTTTTTCAGTGTTCCTCAACATGTTTTCAGTATAGCTATAGCTTCCTTTAAAATATCGTGTCATTGTCTATTATAAACTCTAATTGTTTCTAAGTGTGGGTGAAACTAACCACTTTTTGGCTCTTATATGCCACTTTCGACTTTCCTCCATTGAGATGACATGTACGCGTAGGAAATTATTTTGGTCGGAGATAGATATTTTAGCGCTTTAATCAATACACTGCTTAATCAATTTCCAGTCCTATCAATGATTACAATTTTCTAATTTTTGTTTCTTTAACAATTTTCAGATGAAAAGAACGACAAATCGAGTCCACAACATTCGCCTGTCTCAAAATCCTTAGCCGATCAATTGTCAGCTGTTGCAGCTGTACAACAACATCATCAACAGTTAAATGCTGCTGCAGCTCTTAGCGATCAACTTGGTCACACGGCTGCTATTTTCAAATGCAATCAATGCAATCATTTTACCGAAACCAAATCCGAAATCGAACAACATCTTGCCATTCATCATCCAAATTGTGTTGAAAATGATTTTCTTGTCATACCCACGAATCCGGCTCAAGCAGCCGCTGCCGCAGCTGCAGCTGCAATGGCATATCAAATTGCTCAATCAGCAGCCAATAAACCATCGTCTTCCATTGACGACGATATAAAATCAGAAAAAATGGATGCTGATGATGCATCTGATTGTGGTGGAGAATTAGCCGAAACCGATTGTGATGCCATCGATACGACTGATGAGATGGTATGTGGCATATTGTGTCCACTGTGTCAGGAAACATTTGGCGATAAAAAATCGCTGGAAAAACATGTGGTAACTGTGCACAGTGTGAGTAGTGATGGTTTAGCAAGACTGTTGAATTTAGTGGACGCAAGTCAATGGATGAGTACCAAGAAAAGTCCGAGCATAACGGACTGTAAGAGTGATGGTGAAATTGAATGCACTACATGTGGTACCGGATTCAAAGCAATGATGGAACTGCTGCATCATGCCAACGATAATCAGCACTATCAAATGACTGGTGATAATATGTATATATGTGTTTTGCGAACATGTCATGCCAATTTTCCGACCATTTCCAATATGAACGCACATTTTAAGGATTGCCACATGAACATTGTGATATCCGAACGACACGTATACAAGTATCGTTGCAAGCTATGTTCGTTGGCTTTTAAGACCCAAGACAAGTTAAACAATCATTCGTTGTATCATACAATGAGGGATGCCACTAAATGTAACGTTTGCAATCGAAATTTTCGATCAACGCAATCCCTGCAAAAGCATATGGATCAAGCACATAGTAATAGCACGACAGTAAGTCCAACCACATCTCCAGGATTGTGTGGTGATAAAAGTGATGTAGAAGAGAATATGACCAGCCCATCCAGCATTAAGCAAGAAGAATGCGATTTGCTGGAAGGAAGTAGAGATGAGGCTATGGGTGGACTAATTGACAACCACGAAACGAATGAGATTGATGAATACTTGAATTCACACCAAATGGCTGAAGAATGTTATAATGACCAAAATCGGAAATTCAAATGTCACAAGTGCAAGATGGCATTCACGCAACAACATTATCTCGGTCAACATTACAAGTCAAATGTTCACAGGCGAAATGAAAAAGGAAACTTTTATCCAATGGAGAAATATTTGGATCCAAATCGTCCATTCAAGTGTGAGATATGCCGTGAAAGTTTCACACAAAAGAACATTCTATTGGTGCATTACAACAGTGTTTCTCATTTGCACAAACTGAAGAAACAGAGTGAGAATAACAATACACCATCGACTAGTCCCAGCGGTGTTGGAGATTTTGATAGAAAAAGCATTGAGTATGATCGACGCAGCAACGATGTGGATCGTAAGAGCGTTGATTTGGATAGAAAAAGTGTTGATTTTGATAGAAAGAGTATAGACCTGGATGGAGACTCTGACACATCGAAAAGAAAATTAAGCCCAGAAAATGATTATGACAGTCCAAAGAAACGTTTCAAATGTGACATATGCAAAGTGGCGTACGCCCAAGGATCCACCTTGGACATACACATGCGTTCGGTACTACATCAGACAAGAGCTTGTCGTTTGCAAGAACAACAGGCTCAGCTATTGCAGCAACAATTGTCACCTGGGTTGCAACGACTTCCGATGGAATCGAATCCATCTCAAACAATAAATAGCGTATCGCCGACACCATCAAATTTAAGCGCAACTAATCACGACGTTAACGAAAACAACTCGCCGAAAATTAACAATCAAATTTACAAAACGTTGTTGGAAAATTTTGGTTTTGACATTGTTAAGCAATTCAACGAAATCAACAAACACAATAACGGCAATCCCAGTAGCAATACCAATGTCATTAGTGATGTGTCTACACAACCGCAACAGCAACAATTACAACCAAAACAATCACTGATTCCACAGCAACAGCAGACATTAAACACCCAATTACTTCAGCAACAATCACCGCTGCATACACAACTTATTCCATCAGCCCGAGGCGAAAATGCCTCAGAAGAAAAGTATTTTTGTCGTCACTGCAAAAAGATTTTCTCAAGTATTTTTGTGCTCAAGTCACATTGTGAGGAAATACACAACGAAAAAATTCCACTGGACTTCCTGGAAAAGTTTGCCGAAAAATTTAAAAGCTACTACTTGGAATCAACAGAGACTGATAATGAAATTTTGGATTTCTCTTCGAAAAAGGAAATGAAAGAAAAGGGATCCGATTTGGGCAAACCGTTACATTCACCACAGCAACAGCAACAGCAGCAGCAACAACAACAACAACAGCTTCTCCAACAAGCACAACAACAACAGCTACCTGCTTCATTGGCCGCCGTACCCGAACTGGCACAAAAACTAAACATTGATCCTGCCGTTCTCGCTCAAAAGATGATGGAACAAAACTTCGCAAATCTTCCACCGAATTTTGCAAACTTGCCACAAAACCTACAAGGTCTTCAATCCTTGCAAGGATTGCAAGGCATTCAAAATCTTCAGAATTTACCCAACATGGGCAATTTACCCATGAACACTTTGGATATGCTGAATTTGATGCAGTTCCATCATTTGATGTCTTTGAACTTTATGAATCTGGCGCCGCCGTTAATTTTCGGTGGAACTGGATCATCTTCATCAATACCAACAAGTGGTGGTGCATCCGGTGGATCAGTAACACCAAATGAAATTAGTTCGGCTGGAACACAGCAAGTTCAAATTCTTCAGCAACAGGCTGCCGCTGCTCAGGCGGCTGCTGTACAGCAAGTGAGTTTTTTGATAAAATTTTAGAGATTTTACGTTCCTTTGACAATTTATTTGCTCATATAACCTCAATAAACCTTACAACTGCTTTACGAAGGAATTGAGCAATTGTGTGGTGAATTGAGAACATTTAGTAAGAATTGTTTTTTTTGAAAAGCCTTTCTTATTTATTCCCAAAGGCCGCCGCTTCAAACAACCAGAAACGTGCACGTACTCGAATTACTGATGAACAATTGAAGATTTTACGGGCTCACTTTGATATAAACAATTCGCCAAGTGAGGAGAGTATTAAGGAAATGTCATTCAAAGCAAATTTACCGCCTAAGGTTTGTACCATCTCGATTCTTTAATTAAGCCAGAGCTAATGTCGAAAATATATTTCCAGGTTGTTAAGCATTGGTTTCGCAATACGTTATTTAAAGAGCGTCAAAGAAACAAGGATTCTCCATACAATTTCAATAATCCGCCATCAACAACTTTAAATCTCGAAGAATACGAACGCACGGGACAGACAAAAGTGACCAGTCTCAGCAATGACTCCACTGACTTAACAACAATTGGACAGCAACAACTACAACAGCAAACTCAACAGCAAGTTCAGCAAGATCTTCAACAACAACAACACTCTCACATAACACAGCAAACTCAACAACTTCTTCAAGTACAACAGGCTCAACAAGCAATGCTTCAACAAGCTAGCCAACATTTACATCAAACCGATACACGACCCCATTCCCATCCATCATCGATAGCGAGCAATGAACGTCCATCAGACATTCAGGTAAAATCCGAACCGGGCGATGAAATCGAATGCGGTGATTCAATGAAAAATGAACAAATGATCGACCATGATAGCAGCATGCATTCACATCATACAAACATGTACTATAACAATTTCGAAACCAAATCCGAGAGTGGCAGTTCGGAAATTCTATCCCGTCCACCAACTCCAAACAGTTCCTATAACAACATTAACGACATGATTAACCAGCAAATCGAAAGCATTCCAATCAATAATATCACTAACATGGGCGTGGGGAATCTGGGCAATAGCATGGGTCCACCGAAAAAATTCCAAATGAACATGAAATTATTTGACAAAAGTTTTGAATCAAATTCGAATTCGTCGAATAGTTCGACATCCAGCGGCAAACGTGCGAATCGAACGCGATTCACCGATTATCAAATAAAGGTGCTGCAGGAATTTTTCGAGAACAATTCATATCCGAAGGACAGTGATTTGGAATATTTGAGCAAATTATTGTCGTTATCGCCAAGAGTGATTGTGGTTTGGTTTCAGGTAAGTCGAACGAATGCCAGCGTAATAGCCGTAACGGTACAGCGTAGAGAACTATAAGTTCACATTGTGCTTTAAGAAAAAAAAACTCTTTCGTAACATTTTAATCCATTAGACCCTAGACAAATCTCTGAAGTTACACATTCCCTGAAACATAAATTTCTTTTTCAAGCGAGATATTAAAAATTAGTTCATCAAACATACACAACAATTTGAAGCGTTAATTTGTCTCGATTCCTATCAATTTCGTCACCGTAAATGTCGCGTATTAGTTCGCCGCCGAGCAATTATCAAATGAACAGATTGCCGCTGGATATCGCGCGTTCTCGAAAATATTTTATCAAAAATAATTGAGTTTTTCGTTTATCGACGGAATTTATCGAAAATCGTTGGTTCAGGCGGTTCGGCATTTTGATGTCTAATGGATTCGGAATAAAGATGCCTGTGGTGAAGGTGCTAAATTTGTAGCAAGTGCACATTAGGAATAATTTTACCGAACGACAATTATTCACACTTTTTAAGTATCGATAATAATGGTACTGCATGTCGACACTGCGAAATGAGAAAATTAGTGCTTTTAGTGCTGAATTAGTGCTTAGCTGCCCCCACCCGAATTGAATTAGTACGATATGAGAAAATGAGTGCTTTTAGTGGTGAATTAGTGCTGAAACGTGCTACTGAAGAGTAAGGGAGCCGATCACTAATTCGTCAAAGTTGAGAAATGACTGAAAATGATCAAGTTTGTATGGCAGCTACCAAAGCAGAACTAGCGCATGCTTAAAAAGGTCAAGAGGATTTAGTGCTCAGTTAGTACTTTTTCACCAACGTGACGTCATCAGTCCGATTTCGTCACGTAATCCCCACTTAAGTGTTACGTTATTTATGTATGGCCCCTCAATCATAATTCAGTGTTTACCATACAAGTTTCACTATTTTTTGGAAATTTTCCACTTTGTGGTATTATTGCTCAGCTTCTTGAGGAGTAATTATTCTGAGAATTGTGGGGTAGGCGATACTAATTACATACAGCTAGCACTGAATTTTTAAGCCCTGCACTTGTTCGAAATCTATTAGTTACCATACACAATTCACCATTTTTAGAAATTCCTCAACTTAGACGAATTAGTGCTCGCCTTCCTGAACAGCTATAGCTTTTGGAATGATACCAATTTTCAGCACTAAGTGAGCACTGAATTCTCTGACTTTCTCTACCATGTACTAAGTCTCTTACTGTTAGCTGCCATACAGCACTAATTTTCTCAACCCGGCACTGATTCCGGGGGGGTGGTTCAATGACATAGACCCATAATTTTGAAAAGGCCGTATGCCTAATAGGAAGTAACCAATCTTAAGCTCTTACGTATAAACATTTATTAAGCAGCCATGGTAAATTTCTAATTTTGACACTCATCGATAATATCAGCTTCATCAATTACAACGATTGGGTAGATTAACCGAATCATTTCACTGGCATATCTACCTCCAGAGCTTCTTCGAATTTCAAATAAGTGAGTAAACAGTCACTTTGACGATGAAAACTAGGAAATGTTGAAGCTGTCTCTCTAGAATACATTCCAGTCAGTGTCACAAGAAATTATCTGATGTATGTGGTCCATTTTTCTGGTAGTCTTTTCACTGGGGTCACCATTGTATAACTGTTTCGGTCCATCGGTGATCTGTTATTTTGGCTATGTGTCCCTCCCGGCTCCGTTTCAGCGACGCAATTGTTTCTATGACATCATTCGTCATTTTGTCTCTGAGTGAGATCCCCAACATAATTCGCTGCTCTCAATTTATTTGCTGACGCTTTTGTTAAGGTGAGAGTTTCCGCTCCATTTTAGATCACTGGAGGGACACACGAACCGGAACGCTTTTCTTTTTAAGCTGTTATTCATATTATTCTTGAATAATGTTACTACGCTTACCAAAAGCTCCTCAACCAAGTCCAATTCTCCTATTTATTTCAACTGTTTTTTAATACTTTCATGTTCTTGTGGGTATCAATAGTTTTGGCTGCTAGTTGTACGTTATAACTTGGCACATCCGTTCTCATTTTCTTGTTTGTGACTTTGGTGATATCTTCATCGTACACTTTGTAGAAATTAAATTTTTATATTCACCTTGACCTTAATATCTGATATATTTTTGCCATTAAGGAAAAACAGAAGAAAGTATTGAGGACCACAGTGTGTGGAAGTGCTTGATTCTATTAACCATTGAAATTGAATTGTGATGGTTTGATGTGTCGAAAATTTGTATCACTTTCGTAGTTCTTAAAATTTCTGAGTCGGGGATTCGAAAAAAACAGCGAACATGGTGATCATAATGTATAGTTGCTGATCCCTTTAATGCATGCCCATTGCCCTTTTGGTTAACACCGAACGCGTTGCAATTAAAACACAGTTGCATGTTTAGTAATCTACATAAAGTCCCTCACTTAACTTCAAAATTTTTCCAAACACACACATACACACAGGATCTCGCATCAAATTAAACAAATTATAGTTCTTTCCGCTGTGACGTGGCAACCCTAATATCGGTGCAATTCATTCTTCTTATTATTTGCAGAATGCACGTCAAAAGCAGCGAAAGATCTACGAAAATCAACCAAACAATTCGTTCTATGAGTCAGCTGAAGAGAAAAAACCAAACATCAATTACACATGCAAAAAATGTAATTTAGTGTTCCAACGGTACTACGAATTAATTCGTCATCAGAAGAATCATTGTTTCAAGGAGGAGAACAATAAAAAATCGGCCAAGGCACAAATAGCTGCCGCTCAAATTGCACAAAGTCTGAGTAGCGAAGATTCAAATTCAAGTATTGACATCAATAACGCTACATCCCTATTATCGGGCAATATTGCTGCCGGCATGCAAGCCCAGAATTTGAGTTTGAGCTCACCAAATATGTTGCAGTCAACTCATTCAGCCATACCAGGATTATCCACTAGTCCGAATTTATCAATGTTGTCTTCACCGCATGGTCTATTTGGGAAAAGTGGACAAACAATTGGAAGCGGTGGTGGTCATCAAAGTCCGCAATCAACATCATCACAACAGTCACCCACCCAAAAATATGAGTGTGACAAATGTAATTTGATGTTCTCTCGCTATGAACTGTACAAGGAACATCAACTCATACATTTGATGAATCCGAATTTGTTTCTGCAACAATCACTGAGTCAACAGTACAGCGAAAATACACCATTTGGAATATTGCAAAATTTAAGCGGAAATGTAGCAGCCACATCATCAACATCTGACACAATGGACTTGTCACAGAAACAGAAGAAACGAAAATTCTCAGAGTCAAGTCAAGATAATGATCACAATGACTATGAGCAATTGAATAAGAAATTAAAAAACGAACAATTCGAATTTCTGTACAATTACTTTGTGCAAAACGAGGGTGCTGATGAGATTGTGAAAGCAAAAAATGTTGATTTCGAATCCTTGTACAGTTACTATCAAACTAACGAGCTAAAGAAGAAGGGAAATTTCGATTTTTTATACCAATACTACGTGCAAAATGAGCGACCAATGGATATGACTGAGAAACCGAGCTTTGAATTCCTGTTCCAATACTACCAAATTAACGAATCTAAGAAGTTTTTTCAGTTAGAAGCCTCGCCATCAAAAAATGATTTTCTGATGATGAATTTAACGTCAACGCCAAAGAACCAAACGGCATCAACAGCTACAACAACAATGGCACCATCAACGACAACATTGACACAGAAACAGCAGCAAACGACTGCAAATTCATCATCGGGAATGCTATCAGATGTCGGATCGGCGGTAGCTGCAACCGTTGGTCGACAAACACCAATCACTATGTCAACCAATCAACAATTGACTGGTAGTGTTGGTGGCGGCGGCTTAATTATGCACAATACGAACAGTAATGGAAGTAGTACTTGTGGTGCGACCAATCCAGCTGATTTGCTTATACAAAGCATGCATCAGGGCGATATTACAGCTGCTGATAAACAGAATAATAAGCGTTTGCGAACAACCATATTGCCAGAGCAATTGAATTTTTTATACGAATGCTATCAGAACGAGTCGAATCCTAGTCGAAAAATGCTTGAAGAAATATCAAAGAAGGTCAACCTGAAAAAGCGCGTTGTACAGGTAATTTGTTTTATTCCAATTATATTATTTCATTTTTCACATTTTACTTTGTGCTAGAAGTTGCTAATTTTTTTTCTTTCTTTTTTTTCTGTATTTTTTTTATTTGTCTTTGGTGTGCAATATAAGTAAAGGTTGAATTTGACTATGACACTTAATCAAAAGGCCATGAAGAATTGAAAATTATAAATTTTAAATTTTAAATTTTACATTTACTAACCCCTTGCCCCTCATTCATCGGATACCGATTTTTGATTTCTTTTATTTTTTTTATTTTTTTGATATTGTACTCGACCCGATCGACTCGATCGTGGATGTACTCAACCGTCATAGATGGTTCCTTTTCACCGCCAGCCGTCAGGGTATCGAAATTTCTGTCGTCTTAAATGGGTCTAGCACAAGATTGATGCCAATCTGATCTCTTGCCTCCCAATGTGCGGAAAATATGTTGATGGACTATCTTTCTTGATAGCTTATGCCTAGGAGGCGACATTGAAAGTAAGGAAATTTTCGTATTTTCGGCTTCGTCTTCCAGGCATAAGCTATCAATGTAAATGATGTATCAATATATTTTTTGTGCATTGAGAAGTAAGAGATCATATTGGCATCAGTCTTGTGGTAGAGCCGATTAAGACAACAGAAATGTTCATTTCCCATATGGATGGCGGTAAAAAGGAACGAAAAAATGCAAGTTGGAGGGCCCAATTTTGGGAGACTTGTACGGTCTCAAATACAGGAACTCAGAAAATGCGAGAAATTGTCAAAAACCCCATAGGGAATGAACATTTGAAACTATCAGCCCCACTCCCGAATGCAGTTGCAATGAAAAAATTCCACATTTGTACTTATCCAACCTGAGACATGTTTTTTTTTATTATTAAAACTAGGCGCATTACATATATGATACATAATAGATGCACGTAGGCCTCATTAAGGCCCATTGTGCTGACCTATAATTAGTGTTGTGTTTGTATGGTAGAGGCTCTAGTCGAGTTTAGTTTGTGGTGAATTTCCCAGTACTCATTATGTAGTTTGATACATCTGCAGGGTGCAGGGATTTCATTCTATTGTAGTTGATCGTGAAGACTCCAAGATGCCTGTGTCTGGATGCGATAATTGCGGGGCAGTGGCAAAGGCAGTGTTCCGCTGTATCCCCTGGGTCTCCACATAGGTTGCAGCAGAGGTCGAAAGCTCGTCGAATGGTAAGCAGGTATTTGTTAAATCCGATGTTACCTGTTGTTACTCCTGTGTACAACTTTAACATTGTTCTGCTTCATTTAGGATTAATTTGGAGTGCTTTCGATTTAGTCTCAAGCAGTTTTTAGATTGCCTACAGCCATCGAAGTTATGCCAGTATTCCTCAAATTAGATCTTCATTTGGGCTAGAAGTAGGCTCCTTGGTTCAGGGTCCATAGCAAGAATGGCTGCTGCTTGTTTAGCAAGTCCGCTTTGTCGTTACCAGTTATGTTGGAGTGTCCTGGGACCCAAATAATGTTTATATTATAATATTCAGATGTTTCATTGAGCCTATTCCAGCATTCGAAGACGATTTTAAAGTCAATTTTATGTGACGAAAGAGCTTTGAGAGCATCCAGACTATCAGAGCAAATATTAAATGTAGGCGTCGTTAGCACATTATTGCTAATGGCATGACAGCACTCAATAGTGCACCTAACTTCCTCTAAGTAGATAGATGCGAAGCACCCAAGTGGAATTGATTATTCTATTTTTGGGTTCTCCAGCTCCTGCCGAATTGTTTAAAATGGTTCATCCGTATAGAAATTAAGACCTTCTTTATGTGGTAGAGAGCCATTAGTCCAGTCTTCTCGATTTGCCATGATGATTTTAAATTTTTTG
>JANVCI010144438.1:1982-17374 GCA_026413465.1 Trichosia splendens | reverse complement strand
AATATTACAGTTTTTTTCTGTAATAAAATGTTATGGCACGTAATATTACACTTATGTTTTTACCTTTATTACGAATGTAATAAAGAACAGTGTTTTTTTACAACGTCATAAGTTTTACTGCACCATTTTCCCATTACAATCCCTTTCGTAATATTATTTTTCAAAATTTGATAAAATTTCTGTTATTACCATCAATTATGTAATATTACGACAGTCTCTGAAGTCTTAGATATTAATATTAATTATTATATTATCATATTAATTCGAGTCATCTGTAGAGTATTTGTGAACGCGCGCGCCTACAAATCTTAAAGTCATGGGTTCATTTCAAATCCAGCTAATGCCAGTAAAAAAAATGTAGTAAAAACATCAACTGTAATATTAGACCATCAACAAATCGGGTATCAGAAAACATGAAAATTAAATGTTAGATCGCATCGTAATATTACCATTTTGAAAAGAATGTGCATATATTGTAACATTACACTAAAAAAATGGTTTTAGATTACAATGTAGCACAATATCATTGGCAGCGTAATATTACATTTTGTCATAATATTATAATGTTATTAGCTACAGCGTAATAGGTTACAAATCTACTATAATTGTAATACATTTTATCCAACTTTTTTAACTTTTATTAAAAATTTTTCTCCGTGTAGTCTTTAATATTTACATTTCTAAGCAATCCTGTTTAATGCAAAATATGTATTTGATACTCACATTCGTATAGTCGCCCCGATATTAAAATTCACAATATCTAAAATTGTGTATTACATTATCATCTCGTATCACCATATTAAGTTACTTCAATAAATGTGCGGCAATCTCACATCTATTCAACATACAACAAAAATCTTTCGTTTTTAAATTCTTTTATTTTTTTTTTCAAAATTTATTTTTGGACATTTTATGTATTTTTGTACATTTATTATTCGAAGACGCAAAAGATCATAAAACAAAAGAATTTGTAATGATGATCATATTTAGTACACACATCACAAAAGTGAGGAAATAATTCTACGAATGTGTCATTTTGGTGTATATATAATATGACACCTATGTGTAAGGAATAAACTAATGTGACGCTTTATGACTTTTCTATGGCTTCATATAATATGAATATAATGTTATAAACGTAGTCCTTTGAGAGTCGTCAAAAATTACAGATTTGACTTGAGATTTATTTTGAGAATGGATTTATTAACTCAAATGTTTATGCTCATTGCTACACGGAAATTTTTTTTTTCAATATTACAGTTCCCTTCTGTAACAAAATGTTATTACACTCATCTTTTTATGTTTATTACGAATGTAATAAAGAACAATGGTCTTTTTACAGTGTAATAATTTTTGCTACACCATTTTCCTATTACAATCTCTTTCGTAATATTATGATACAATTTTAACAATTTGATAAAATTACATAATATTACAATTACTGATAACTTTGCTGTCTACTAACGGATAGGACGAAAACAATAATTCTGTACATATGCCGCTTATTTATTGAACATTGTGATGAATGAACGTGAATAAATTAATAGGTTAAATTATTAAACCCTTCGAAAGTACGAAAAATTAATTATGAGTCACCCTAAAGTCCACCGAAAATTTCCAAGCTTAATATCATTAACCATTATTAAAACGTACCTATCCGAATTTGAACAATATTAGTTCAAGTCATCTCCAGAGTATTGGTTAACGCGCTCGCTTACAATTCTTAACGTCACGGGTTCAAATTCAGCTAATGCCAGTAACAAAAAGTGTGGTAAAAACGCCTACTGTAATATTACACAATCAACAGATCGGAGACCAGAAAACATGAAAATATTTAGATATCATAATATTACAAAAAATTGGTATAATATTGCATTTTGTGAGTTTTTAAGTATCGTAATATTACACTAAGAAAATGGTGTAATATTATAATGTAGCTCAATACCATTGGCAGCGTAATAATATATTTTGTCGTAATATTGTCGTGTTATTACAGTGTAATAGGTGCCAAATCTTTTTTAAAGGTAATAGATTTTATCCTAGGTGTAATAACTTTTATTACAACTTTTTTTTCGGGTAGAATTTGAAAAAAAATAACATTGCATTGTTGAATTGCAAGGAAAGGTAACTACAAATTAGTTCTTGTATATAGAGCTGAGGAGGAGCTGCGAGGATTATTAAGAAATAAATAGATTACTATTTTCGAAGAAAAGGTTAACCACAATGTAATAGAAATATTATTTACAGATGGATGGCAATGCTTTGAGCTTTGAAAGCGATTTCTGCAGTCGCAACTCAGGAACTAACACCTGTTGTGTTACTATTTGCAACGAGATAGAAAATAACGCTTTCAGAGAAAGGATGCCTTAAAAGAATTTATGGATGTATATTGTGCATGGAATATACAATTGACTAAAGAGGAACCATCTATGAATTCTTCTTGTAACAATGTGGAATAGAACTGCATGAAAAAAAAACTGGTTAAAGAACTGCTCTAAAATACTTTATTGACGGCTCTAAAGAGCACTAAACTGATTAAAAGAAATGCCCATTGTTTGCACCTGAACTATTAAAGCAATGAATATTCTTGAAAAAATACTCCAAAGATTAATGCTCTAATAACTACTCTAATTAATAACTGCTATAAAAATACTCGAAAAAACAAGATATAAAGTGTCAGAAAAAAGTCTCCAAAAGCCTCATCTCGAAAAATTGTTCTCACGTCTTGGTTATATGATGCAAAATGTAACATAAAATATTTTTTTCACAGATTTGTTACGCCACACCAGAAAATGTCAATGCTAGCTGATTATTGTCCTATCGATCAAGCAATTCAACAGATGTTCGATGTACCACTCTTCGAAACAAAATGATATGCAAAGTTTTATATATTATGTCTCCTTGTGGAATGCTTATTTATCATAAGATTAAGATTTATATTCAAAAGAAGTATTCAGGAGGAATAAATAGAACAACAGGTTAAATTTCATACCAAATACGTATGTGATAACTACGAGTTAAATACATACACGCCAACAACATTATCTTCACATCGTCATATATATATTTTTTATTTTTCTCCTATCCAAAGAATCTCTTTGTCATAAGTACGTATAAAAAACAACATATACATACATATATCCCTTGAATCCGTCGTTTTCTTTTCGAAACAAATTCCAGACGAGCTAACTAAACAGATATATTTTCTATTATAATAATGCTCAACTCATATATAATTAATCATCCATAACCATTTCATAATAAACTCAACCTCACATCACGTATATACATGTTCTTAGTACAGGAAGCATGTTAAATTTATTATATATTGATTTCTTAGTGAGTGTGGTATTAAATTCTTTAAAACAGTTTTTTTTTTTTTGCTCTTTACTGAACATTTATTCGATTCACATACAACACACTCAACCGTTTTACATATAAACAAGAAGAAAAAAAAATATCCACAAGAAGTTTAATACTTAAGCTTAATGTTACGTACCAGGCTATTGTATGCATAAACATCATCATCATCATCGACAACATCATATATGTAAGAGAAGTACTTGAGAGTTCACATTGTGTACAAATAAGTACAGAACACAGAAAAGCGTATACCTTTTAAAAGAGTATAGGTGGTTTTTATATTAACCAATTTTTTTTTCTTGGTATATTTGATCACTGCTGAGAAAACTGGTTTGAACGGAAACTCTTATAATAATATACTGCTATGCTATAAAGTCACAAAAGTATATTTAAAGGTACATAACATAACATCAATACAAAAATATGAGGAAGATGAAAATAACAAATATCAGGCCAAAAAAAAAAGAAATAAAAAGACGATCCACCATCATTATTTCATGTGTATAAGCATACACTGTACAGACATTCAATATAGGCATAGGTTGTATGGATGTCCGATCATATAATAGAAACAAGTGAGAATTCTTTTCAGATATTGTTAAGAATGATGCCTGGAAGATGAAGAAAAAAAAACACTAAATTACATCGGTAAAGAAAACCGCAACTTGGACTGCTTCTAAATGCATTTTTACATTAACATCAATCAGGTATATAATAAACATATAGCGAATATATGTGATATTATGATCAAATATAATGATTTGTCCGATATTGATTGCATATATGCTATAATAGGAAGTACAACTATATATACCCACATATTCGTTACGTAGAAATAAATGTTTAAAATACAAACAAGATATGTTTAAAGTCTTTAACCAACGAAATAACGTTTTATTTTCAGTTATAGAGTATTTTCAATTCAGTAAATATATGCTTTTCTGACCTCGAGATTGTAAATTGGATTTAAATTTGACAAGAGTTTCCGTTTTCCGTTCTCTTTTACGTAAGCAAGTGAATTGCTTATGATCTGATTATGAACGCTGAGAGGCTACTTCCTTGTTAATTTTCTTATAACGGTATATTGACGTGTTGGATATTTCATATTGGCCAACATAAGAATGTTTTCAGATTTTCTTATTAAAAAAGACATTAAAGTATACCACCTTATCAATTACAAGAAAAACTTATTTTTAACCTCACCATATAACAACACAACCTATGTGGATATAAAATAATAAAATGCACGCATTTTATACAAACATTTGATAAGCATGTACACTGTATTCATGTAAAAAATTTGTTATCAGTTAAATTGTGACTTTATATGCGGTAGATAACACAACTTTTAGTTCCTGTTTCTCGTCTATAGTCTACTTAATATCGACAAGAATGTTTTTTTTTCGCTTCGACACAAGATAACAGTTACAGTAGAAATAAGTCATTTTTATATAAAAACTTTGAGGATATATGCATATGCTGTAAATTAAACAGATATCGTCGATATCTGTGAAATATTTATTTTTATACCCAGGTAAGTAATATGCTTTAAGCAATTTATTTTAGTAACGTGTTTTTGATATATTACTTTGCATTTGAACCTGTCCATTAATGAATGATGCTTCTAATTAATTAAATTTAGTTGCAATGACTAATTTCCAAAGTAATAAATATGAGGTTGAGTAAGTGTAAGTAGACATTGAAAGTCCGAATTTATTTACGTTTCTTATGATAATATCAACAATCTTTGATAATAATAAGTCGTCTATGAAAAGAAATAATTATCTGGAAATTAGTATCATACTTAAACGCATCAGTATTCGATTTTAGATGATCAGGTTTTTACTTTATTTTGAGAATATGGTGGTTTATAAATTTAACACATATTGATTCGGCGCTGTGAAGATTTGACCTTTTCTAGCATAGACAATCTAATTCGACAAAGGATATTTTAAAAAAACTGGTTAAACCTGGCGGAATGACTGATATTTCAAATTTTGCATGATTTTTTGTAGCTTTAATTGATACATTAATGAACGTTAATGTGATTGATCTTTCTGAAATATTTGAGTTATAACAAGTGGTTATATACCACATCGTCAAAGAATCGTGACACTCGTGCCGGTATGGTTAATATAAAAGAATAAAATTCGACATATAAGTAAATTCAGAGATTTTCGTCGTAGTAGGATACAAAATAATTATTATTGTTACCATGTAAGGAGACGATTTTTTAAAAACCTAATTTTTATATTTATAATTGGTAGAGAATATTGTTCTGAACAAAAAATTATTCTACCAGTATGCCTCAAAATGTTACCATTTTTGTATTATTCTCGAAGGAATGAAACTCAATGACCTTGAACATTAAAAACATTATATAAACCAATGTTAATAATTTTAATCAAAGCAAAACATTATTTTAAGTAAAAAAGTATTCTACGGTATGCCTCAAAAACTTGCAGTTTGTTTTATTTATTCCTAACAGAGTGGAGATCCGAAGAAAATGCACTTTTTGACTTTTCCAAGATAGCGTCCATGGTATATTTTTTTAGAAAGTTCAAATGTATTAGAGAAATGTTGCTTAGGTGAAAACTCAACTTTTTGTCGTTGACTACTTTTTTTCTGATGCGTCTGAAAAAAGTTATAGTCTGTTAGCCGTTTTTCAGCCGCAGAACTTAGCTTAGTGAATTATTTAGAATATCTGAGCTGAGAACCATCAGAGAAGGAAGCTTCCAAGGAAAGAAATATTCGATAACTCATTATTAATATTTTTGTAATTTAACTTTTTCTTCTAAAATTAATATTTAAAAAGTTATTGTGGTAAATTTACTTAGCCGACCTGTTTTCACAACCTGCATTTTTGGTCGGCTGAGAAAATTTATCACAATAACTTTTTAAATATTAACTTACAAAGTTGTTAAAAATTATTTAACGAATATTTCTTTCTTTGGAAGCTTCCTCCTCTGATGATTCTGAGCTCATATATTCCAATATTTCACTAAGCTAAGTTCGGCGGCCGAAAAACGGCTGACAGGCTATTACTTTTTCAGACGCACCAGAAAAAAAGTAGTCAACGGGAAAAAGTTGATTTTTACATAAGCTACATTTCTCTAATATATTTGAACTTTCTGAAAAATACACCATGGACGCTGTCTTGGAAAAATCAAAAAGTACATTTTTTTCGGCTCTCTACTCGGATTCCTAAAAGCAGCAAATTAGAAACGACCTTGAACTTTGAATTAATATTCTTAAAAAAAAGTCAACTTTTTGAAGTGTATTGTAGAAAAATTTTCTGTTCAGATTAATGTCCTCTTTCGATTGAAAATATAAACATTTTGGAAGACTCTATTATGTCGGATCTTGTCATGCCGAATTTTAAATTAAAAATTGACAACGGTTTATTTCTTGAATATTCAAGTCTTGTTCATCCAACAGAAATTAAAAATATATTTTTTTTCCTTAATTACCCGAACTTGAATTTTTAACTAAATTAATTAATTTTAAACTTAAGAGCTACCCTCAAATTTACCATTCTTTGATAGAATAAGTCGGTATTTTGAGAGACGAATTTCGAATTTCTAAATTGAGAAAGATTAATTGTTAACTAAATGGAAATTATTTTTTTACGTAACATGCTCAATTTAGCAATTCAGTATTTATCTTAACAAATTGAATTTTTAATTTGTCTATTAATTAGTAGCATTTCGAAATGCACACCAGTTGAGATTTAAACAAACTATTTACTGTTGATCTTTTCAATAAAAGTTAATTTTAAAATTCACCTTATGACCCAACTTTATCTAATTTTTTAAGTGCGTGCTTTCTTTTTTTATCTGTAATTTATAATTGACAGATATATTTGCAAATTAAGCGACTTATCGCATTTACTTTTCTGGTGTAATTTGAATGTCTCATTTACTTATAATTAAAGCGACTATGAAAAGTAATTTTAATCTAAAGTTACCAGCTTGTGTCATTGAAATTATGATAACTAAACCTTCAAGTAAATTTCGTGAGGCTATAAAATTACGTTGAAAGTGCTTATTTTGCAATTGCATTTTGTGAAAATAAAAAACAACGAAAAAACCGAAACTTGAAAAAAAGTAATAACTAGGAAAACGTTATATATTCTAGTATTCTACTTCATGTAAACATAAAATGAGTTTGGTATGATTACGTCATCTATATAACTATATATATAGATTATGTACTTATATTACTGCATATCGTTGACCTTTAAAACGTCACTTTTTACAATAGACCGATGTTCGATTATAACAGACACAAAACTCATTCGCATTCTAAATTCTATTTATTACATATGACGATGTAAAATATTTTCTTACTTTATTTTTAATTAATTGCAATTAGCATTAAATTAAAATGAACTATTATAACCTATGCATGACATGAAAATAAGAAAATATTCATCAATCTGCTCTGATACAGTTACATATATATGTGTGGCTCCATACAACTTTAGAACGAGGAAAGAAATTCAGTTTGATTATGGGGTGAATGATTTGATATGAGAAATTAATCAAATAACAAATGTAGTGTGTAATTTACATCGATTTCTAGTCATATGTTCTTTCTATAGACATAAAAGAAGCTGATTAGAGGTAGCTCACATTTGAATAAATTAAAAGAGAAAAATAAAATAAAAGTCTCAGAATTGGCTTTTATATGTAAAAATCTAACAAATCGTGGACGCATCCAACATTTTTTTTGTACATTACACACGTCCGCCGTTCGCGTTCCGTAGTTGAAAAGGTGACTGACATTTCAAGGTAACTATTTTTTTTTCTTCAAATCTGTATTCAGAATATTAAATCACGAAATCCAAATTTTTTTATTTTTTTTTTTCATTTGTAATTTTGCTTTGGGCATTTCACTTCGAAAGTCATCTAAGAAAACCTAAAAAGATGTATGTTTAGAATTTTATTTAGAAACTTATAACGCTGGGTCAAACATTAATATATAATTTTAATACAAGTTGGAATACAAGAGAGTTTTACATTGTAAAAGGCGTGAAAAATTAGCGGGAAAGTCAAAAGTCAATATAGACAGACAACAATATATTCTTATATAAAATATTCAAAAATCAATCTCGTCTCGTATTAAAAAAAATTCCATTCCAAAGAAGACGTAAATGTTCAATATATGATCAAGATGTTTTCGACGGAACATTATTGTACAAAGTATATATTATATCATGAAAGGAATTTAACAAATGATTTTCAATTTAAATTAATAGCATATTCCACCAAGCAAATACGAAACATAACTTCTTCTCATTTAAAAATTTGCACATTCGCGCGTGAGAATTTAAAATTTTAATGGGCTACAGTTTTGTGGCGGATATAACATATAAATACTTATATGATAGATCTTATGAAGAGTGGAAATAACTTCTTTTTTCGTTGTACGCAAGAATGTAAACAAACTGATATATACATGAGAGGCGAAATAAAAATTCTTAAATTCTGTGATGTGTGCGAAATTAAATGAATACTTCCTTGGAAATTGTAGGTAATTGTTTTTTTTGTTTCGTGTGAATATTTTTACGATACAAAAATAACATTTTATTCTTTGTCGCATACTGATCTGAATAATAATATTTTAAAATTCTTGTTTAGAGATTCTATGTAGATATATCATTTCCTAATAATGTTACAAAGCAAATCATTATATATTTTACGAACAGAAGATAACAGAAAAAGAACGCAGCGGTATTTTGACGTTAAAGAGGTAAATGTTTTATGAGAATTTTGACACTAGATCTTGTTAATGTCAAAATTTGCATTGTTAAAAATTAAGCACCTTCTCTTGTCTAAAGACGCACAAAAAATGTCGCAATCACCCTGTCATTTAGTCTGCTTGTAGGAAAAATCAAAAATGCTTGCAGTTTGTAGAGAAATACATATGTAACCAGTATCTAGACAGTTGTTTGAGACAAATCGGTCTGAGAGCGATTCTCAATTCTTGTAATTTGAATACATTTGCGTTAGCGATGGTGAAAAATTTAACTTAAAAACCATGGATACGAATTAAAACAAAAAAAAAACACCCTCAAACCGGCACAATTTTTTTCTGGACAATTTTTTTTTCTTCAAGTACTTTCCGAGTCTTTATAGGTCTTGGGATTGATTTAAATGCTCACCGCTAAAACCTAGTATTCAGCGGTCGCGGAGCGCGGAATTCTCATACATTTTTCCGGTAGGCTGGTAAATTTTGACAGATACGCCACACATTTTCTGTCAAAATTTAATTTCCACGACCGCTGAATACCGAGCTTAAGCTGTGGCGCTGTAGCTAAATTCTGGGATGAAATGGTCGCAATATTTATGAAATTGGTTAGTTTTTCATTAAGTTTGCAGCCATTTTATACATGAATTTAGCTACAGCGCCATCGTGTGTAAAACACAACATGTAAAAAATGACGTTCGCCTGGCAGGGCCATTGTATGGATAGGGTGGTTGGTGAAAATTGGAACGCTGGATCGAAAAATGAAAAGTTTGCGCTGTCGATTTGGTGGAAGAGATTAATGGCACGTTAAAGATTCATTGAGTTTATTTTGATTGATAATTCGTGTGTAGAACGCAACATGTTAAAAACGACGTTCGCCTGGCAGGAAAAGTTTATGGATAAGGGATTTAGTGAAAACTGTAACGCTGTATCGAAAAATGGAAAGTTTGCGCTGTCGATTTTGATGGAAGAGATTAACGGCACTTTAAGGATTCATTGAGTTCATTTTGATTCATAATTTTTGTCATTTATGCAACATTACGAACATCAAATGTGTTGTTGCAGCGTGTTCGATTTAATACGCTAGACTGGCAGTATATGACAAAATGATGAAGCTAACATCAGTTTGCATAATATACATGCAGTATACGCGCTCAATATTATTTGGAGAGGCTTTTTGTTTACATTTTGTATGACGAACTGTCAACGACTCCTCCAAATTTGCTACTTATGCGAATTTATGTTAGCTTCGTCGTTTTGTTATATACTGCCAGTGTAGGTATCAAAAAGTCATTGTTGCTTCCACCAGTGCCCTTCCCTTATGTCATTAATACAATGAGAGTAAGTTATTAGTGAACTTTTCAGGAAAAGTCATTCGACTGAGGACTTTGGAATGCTTTGTATGCTTATTCATAAACATTCTGTACCAAACATCAAAAATCGCTGTCCACTTGTTGTGCTGGTTATCTATCGACATGATAACAATACAATGTTCGCATTCGTTCACACGATATTGGAAGATTTTTAAATTTGAGATCATATGACACAATCTGCAATACGTAATTGGTCAGTTTGGTATAAATATTTTGTAACGGAAAATTTTTATTATTCACAGCTAAATGTGTATTACGTTATTCGTTAATTACCAAATATGAGATATACCAAAACATATTTTTGTAATAAAATGCCGTAAAGCAAATACAAATGTATTATAAATTTAATAAATTTAAGAATATAAAACACACCTCAAAGAATATTCTCTGAACGCAACTGTTTACGGAAATCCCATTTTTTAACATTTGCAAAATAGAAAAAAAAATATATTTTACACTTACATAAATCAATTCAAAGCGGTGAATTATAGAGAAAAAAAATATACCACGTCGATACATATACAAACATTTAAAAAATAATAAAAAATAAATTAACACCGAAAAACCGGTACAGCTAAAAAACGACAATATTTTCATCGCTCACGCAGGTTTCTTTTGATTTTATTAATGCATATATTTAAAAATTTCGCACAAATGGCATGATGTTCATATGAAAACATAATTTATTTATACAAATATCCGTGGATTACTAACTTACATATATGTATATCACTCCGAAGAGGTGTGCATGCGTTATATAAATAAAAAAATAAAAACAAATTTTTATAAAGTTTGTAGACTCAATTAACAATTCAATGTCAATGCCAATAATCTATTAAATTATAGATAAATATTTAATGGCAAATGTCTGATGATGTTGAGATATTTAAAGAAAATTCATTTGGAATAAGTAAAGTGTTCCAAATGAAAACATTCTCAAATGATTTTTAATCGGAAGCAGCATCTCTAAATACAGCTAAGAAATAGAGCAGTTATATCCCACCTCATCGTATCTTAAGTAAATGAAATAAGACGCTAAATGTATGTAATAATAGTATATACTTGTGGAATGTTTTGCGAAAGCAGATCATAATAAAGAAAAACAAAGTTGACTTTATTTATTAAAATAATCACGAATCCGGAAATAGATGACGATTGTATTCGTGTATACTGTCTTTTTGTTAATATTACACATACCATATATATCGATATAAGTAAATTACACAAAGTGTTTCAATTCCGTCAAGCAACCAAAAGACAAAGTCAAAAAATCTTTTAAAAAATTTTGTGTTACTCTCCAGAAGAAAAACATCAAATAAAAACGTGAGAGAAAATGAGAAAAAAAACATGTGATAATTAAATATTTAAAAATAATATTATATCCACTCATACAATGAGAATTATTTGAATAAAAAATTTGTTTGTCTGCATTTACATTTTATACTTGTACACGGTATACCTATAATAGATATGTGGCAGAATAAATATTCGTCATATATTAAATTTATAAAGATTGTACAACTGACAGAGTCGTTTGTAATCAAGAAACAAATCATATTGTAGGCAATGTGAAGATTTTAACTGGTTGATGAGGCAATAAATTGAAGAAGTAATTTTTAAATTAAGTCTTTGGAGATGATGATGTATAATAGAATTTGTAATATTTTATTTGCCTATACATATATATATATATATATATAGTTATTATTTCACATGATGTTAATTGATTTGTCTCAGCCGATAGACTGTTTTTCATCTCTCTGATTTATAAAAGATTGCAGCCATTTATAGCACTTATTATTTCCAATTTGCAAGTTAAGTTTGACACGGGAATTCAAAACTGCCACACGTTGTATTATTTAAAGTGTTAAAAACAGGTAAGGTATTTTTTAAGTATTTACTTTATGGGCGTTGAGACAATACTTTGCAAGGATTTTCAATTTTTGATTGAAATTAACAATTTTTTGAAAGTATTTATTGTCTTGTTCGGTTGGCATTATTGATGAAATTTCTAGACGCAAGATCTAGCAAAAATATCATCTCTCAGGTTTCGAGAAGTAGATTATTATAGATCAAGAAGAAATGAAACTTTCAAAATGTTATATGATATATTTTCATGGCAATGTGCATTAGGGTGGTTCGATTTTGACCTTTTTTTTGCGGTCAACGAAAGTGTCCTAAAATTCTCTGTTAGTCTGTCTATCTGACGCACATGATGCACAAACATTTTTTTTTGAAATTTGATCTACAACTTGCGCAAGACCAATGTTTGAAAAATTTCGACTTTTTGAACAATTTTACCTGAAAAATTGGAATAATTTTACTAAAATTCGAACTTTGAAATGGCAGTAGCACCACTAAACAATTTTTGATTTTTTTTCGGGACGGCTCATTTTGTGAGGAATCTTATGGAGAATTCGAGAAAAACAAGTTTTTCAAAATCGGTTATTAAATGTCGACTTTATTATTGTTTGAGAAGATGTCACCCGAAATAGAAATTCTTTGTATGGAAAGATTCGAAATTTTCAAATTTGTTCTACAATTACAAATTTAGATTTTTATTGGTTGGAAATGTGTCCTTAGATAATAAAATCTCTAATTTAAACCATTCTCTTATCGCTGAGTACATTTACAAAATTTGGAATTTTTAAATTCAAAAAATCTACTTTGGGTGACTTGTTTTCACTCAAACATTAATAAAATCGACTCTTACGAACCGATTTTGAGAAACAGTTTTTTTTTCGAATTCTCCACAAAATAAGCTATCCAGAGAAAAAATCAAAGTTTCTTTAGTAGCGCTGCTGTCGTTTCAAAGTTCGAAATTTAGTAAAATTTTTCCAATTTTTCAATTTTGACGTCAAAAAAAATTTCTTTTTCTTACAATTTTCGGGGGTTTTAGAGTCTTGAATGATACTATTGACTATCTTGAGTCATTTGAAAATAATAACCACTAAGGACAATCAATTACCGAATTATGGTTGTACTAAAATAAGGTAAAATTGTTCAAAAAGTCATAATTTTTCAAACATTGGTCTTGAGCAAGTTGTAGATTTTTCTCTGTGCTTCCCGTGTGTCAAATAGACTAACGGAGAATTTTAGAACCCTTTCGTTGACCGCAAAAATAAAAGATCAAAATCGAACCACCCTAACAGGCATATTTTTCAATTTACTTTTGTTAAATCTAGAAACTGCCAGTAAAAATAGCCAAAAAGGTGTCATGTATGCATCCAAAATTTTGATTATTTAACAAAAAATGTTTTTCTGCAATAATTCACAACAGAGTTAGTGACTTATTGACAAAAAGAGACAGCGTTGTAAGTGGGATTCTATTCGTATTTTCTGGTTCAAAAATGTCGAAGTGACAGTTGTGTCCCATTGCATGACAATGATTTAAAAATATTATTTTAAAAGAGTTCGATTATTTTTGAAGATGTTGTTGCATAATTTTTGAACTATTTCATACCAGAGCAATTTATTTTCGGAATTAAAGTTAAAATACGCAATTCGTCATTGTGTGAAGCAATTCTATTTAAATAAACAAAAAAAATTACTACACTTACCATGACCTGACAATTTTGCTATTTTACAAGTTTAATACCTTGTTAATAATTATGCCACACAGGAATTTTGGTATATTTACATCAGTGTTAAATAAAAAATATTAAATGACAAGAATCTAGCAATCTGTACCTCAACTAAATTATGGCTGCTTATTCTATTCGTGTTCAACGTATAATAAAAATCTCAATATAAAAGAACCCAAAAATTCCATTTCATTGTTATTTAAAAAATTTCGTTGTGCAAACCAGGTAACATAATATCCTATTTTTATAGACTCGGTTTTTATACGTTCCTTCAAATACCTTTTTCACCTTATTTTATTAGTACTCAAATATATGTCTATAAAATAACTACCATCAACCTTTATATAATATAAGTGTTGTTACGTATTACGATAATGTATCATCTGGAGAGTTTTATTGGCATTTCAGTGTCTAGAATTAGAAATATTTAAAGCCAAAAGTTTATGCAGAAAAATTGTTGTCTATTTATGTTAGGGGCGGTTCACACATATTTTTATTAGCATATTTGACAACCCCTCACCCCCTTGTGCACATTTGTCCGCTTTCGCTGATCCTTCCTGAATATGACATCTAAAATTACCTACCCCCTCCGCTTGAAATTTTTATTTTCTTACCAAATATAGCAATGTTGAACTTTTCGCACACATATCAAAACATTCACAATCTAAATTTTTGAGCTAATGATAACCTGATAGCAGCAGTAATTAGATTAGAAGATTTTTATTTTATATTTTTAATCGAACAAAAAAATGTTTCACAGCATGCTTCAAAAATGTATCATTCTTTTTATATATTTATTTGTAGAGCGCTGAGTAAGGTCTAAGTGCACTTTGAGTGCACTTTAAGTGATACTCAAGCGCTCATTTTCATTATTTTGCGGTTTATATAAAAAGAACGGTGCATTTTCGAGACACGCATTCTGCATCGATTAAAAATAGGTTCCAAATATCTTCTAATCTAATTGTATAATTTTTCTTGTTTGGCATGAAGTTTTCCATTTTTTTTTTAACTTGGGAAACGAAATTGTATGTGGGCGTCCAAAACTCTGAAACAACCTTCTCCCCGCTCTTCACATTGGCCAAATTGGTTGAACTCCCCACCCCCTAAAAATGAACGTCATATGTGAACAGCCCCTTAGAAACGGCTAGATACTCTAAGAAAATGTAGAAAGACTAACGACAAAAGTATTATAAAGCGACTAAACAGATACTATACATGAACTTTATTTTTTTTTCTAATTAATATTTCGAGCAATAAATAGTTTAATAGTTTAGTTTAGTTTAATAAAGATATAATTAAAAACGAAAGAATAGACAATTTT
>JANVCI010143327.1:0-11163 GCA_026413465.1 Trichosia splendens | reverse complement strand
CCACCCTTGAAACAATAGACAACGTCAGCAATTCTTTTGTTCTTTTGAGGAACCCCCACCCAAATGCTAACGTAATATATGGACGGCCCCTTACATAAAAATTGGCGCCCAGCTTAGCTGTTATATTCAATGAAAATATCGGGAAAATGACACTCGCTCTGTCAAAAATTTACTGAGGCAACAAATCACATCTTGTAAATTTCGCCACGTGATCTGGAAACATCGATTTTGTATAAACGAATGTAAAACTAGCTTCAGAAATTACATTTAATAGTGCGGTCACTTGATCTTAATTCCGTGCAAAAATTATATTCCATGTATCTTAATCGAATATGCTGCATTATTCGATTGGCATGGAAAAAATGGATTAACAACAGTGGTCCAAGAGAAATATGCGTTTAAAATCACATTAAAATTTTCACATGAAATTCGTATCAGATGTGATATTCTCCGTTATATTTCATTTTGCTTAATATTCGTTCAACTTTATCATTACTCAAGGGATGTTCACGGAAGAAAAAGTTCGAATTCTCGGGGTGCGTCCCCCTGGAAAATATTGTAATGGTCCAAAAACCTCGATATAATTTTTTTGAAAAATCGTAAAAAGCATTTTCCACCCAAAAAAATTCAAAAACTGCCATTTTTACCCATTTTGGAATTTTGGAACTTTGGACAACCCGATAACGCGTGAACATCACCAAAAATACATTTCTTGCTCGATTTTGAAAAACTCGGAAGTTTTGGAAAGCTGAGGGAATAGGCATCAAGGTAAAAATTCACTTTGGACATCAGGGTTTCGTTCACGCGTTGTAGGGTTGTCCAAAGTTCCGAGAATTCGAAACTTTTTCTTCCGTAAACATCTCAAACAATTTTTAAGGATGATCGGAACACTCTTGTTCTTAAATATGTAGTAAATTTATCCTGACACAGAGCACACAATCAGAAATACTGTTCAAAAAGTTAGTTTCGCACAATGAGTGAATGAAGAATCTTAATTTAATGTACTACCACACTATATCGAAGTATGAAATTGATATTTTAAACCTTTGGGGAGCGATATATTGGAATTTGTACCATGTGTTACTTGACATGAACGTAAAAATCATCATCATTTATTTTGTACATTGAAATGTACTTCTTATACCAAAGAAGGTAGTTTCAAAATAAAATCAATGATAAATCCTTGAACTTCGCTTTCGTAACACATAATTTATGTGGTACAGAAAAGGTCGTAAATACAATGTAAAAAATTACAGGTTTGTAAGGTAGCAATCGAGAAGTACTTAAACTGAACAATTGAACTAATGGGAACATTAAAAATAACGCTTTTCATTTATTTAAAATTAAAAAAAAATAAATTTCTTCACCCTTCTCTGTAATTGAATTGAAATTGTCTGTAATAATTCATTAATGTAGGCTATCAACAACAATACGAATGAAAATTATGGTTGTAGTGGCTCAAACAACTTTAATTTTCAATTAGAATTCATCGAAATTGAGATCAACTAACTTATACTATAATAATGAAAAATAGTGGAAATTTACATTTGAATGTAAAGGAAGTAATTGCGAATCTATTGCTATTATATCAGAAAATGCCTTTTAATAAATGGTGTGTCGTGCACGATAACTGGAGTAATTTCCAACTGAGCTTTAAGCTTTTTTTCCATGGTAGGGAATTGCAAATGTTCCGGAGTAATGGTAAAAAATGCTCATATTGAGGTTGGCAATGACATTAAATTCTTTCGGGAGTGCCAAAGATCGTTTACCCCCACCCCAAGGAAGGAGTAGCCATTTCTTGACATTTTGGACTGGAAATTAATTTTTGTGGGCAGTAATATGCCTGACCGGGAGAGTATTCTGGTGGGAGGTAGGGCATTACTTTTTTTACAAATGTTAATTTTTGTGGACTTTGAGCTGCAGGGTTCGTACTGTAAGAGTTTCGTCAAACGTATGATTCGCACGGTTTTTTCTAATTGTCGTTTTTTATTTGTTTTTAGACTCTGCAAAACAAGATAGCTTAAGAAAATATCTAAAATCGACGGTTACTGATATAGTCTCAAAGTGTCAATTTTAATAAATTTATTTAACATTTTCAACTCTGACATAAAAAAACATTTTTGTACAAATTTTAAGAGTTTTAGAATTCCTTCAATTCCCTCTAGTCAGACCTAACAAACACTAACGAACAGATATCTAGACTTGGTTGTCGAATAAAAAAAAAACAAACCATAAATCGAAGACACTATATGTATGATTGAAGACAAAGAAGTAGGAAAGAAAGTCATTCCAGACACGTAGTTTGGTAAAAATGCCACATGTAAAAAAAGAGTAGGAAGTTAAGCATTAGACGGGAAGAAGTGTTTTTGGTAAAATATGTTTACCTCCACTGATGATTCTCGGTCGTAATGGAGGGTGTAAGGGGGAAGGGTAACAGTTTGATTTTTGATTGAAAAAATTTTTTACGAAAATCACATTTCAAACCACCAACAAAAGCTAATTTTTTGTTATGAAATGTTACTGTCATTACTTCAGTGACCGCAGGTACAGTGTAATTAAAATCAATTAAGCTACACGAAAAAAAAAATCGTAATGTTACAGGTGTAATAGGTGTCAAATCTATTACAGTGCAATAGAATATAATAGAAGGTGTAATATTACAATGCCTATTGTATTCTATTACAATATAATAGATTTGACACCTATTGCACTTGTAACATGGCAAAAAGTAATCGTAATATTACAGTTGTAATAGGTGCCAAATCAGTTCGATAAACGTGCATTCGGATATTCAGCCACTAAATTCTGGAATTCTATTCCAAATGATGTTCGGAACTTTGTTAGTATGATAGGTTTCAAGAAAGTATTGAAAAGCTGGATTAGATGAGCGGAATAAATTTTATTGGTTGATTACTGTGCGGAATTAATTGAATTGGTGTTTGATTGATGGATACGTATACGTGGTTTCTAGATAAGTCTTAATTTAAAAATGTTTCCATTTAGGAAATAATTATTGAAATTGTGTTTTCCCCGGGCCGTTTTCCATGGTTTCCGGAACTAACTTGTACAAGGGCCTAATATTGTAAAGTTTGTTTGAAAAGTCGCATAATTGGCGGAATTCATACCGTATTGAGCATTTGTGCTAGCATGCATTAGTTGGTCTATGCTAACAGGTGCACATAGTGGTATGAATTTGGGACTGACAAGATAACAAATAAATACCGCCTCCACATGTCCACTTTTCACATAACCCTCCTCTCCCCCTGAGAGCGGATGTCGTTTATAGACGCCATCTAAAATTCTTTCAATTAGAAAAATCAATAAATAGGTTCGTGTTTTAGCAAGTTCTATATACATCTCAAGGAATATTTTAAAATCTAACAATGCTATCATAAAGGCATATTTTCTTAACAAATCTACAAATTTTATAAATTCACAAATGTAACAATTTGCGTTTCTCATGCATATCTTAAGCTTATTGTAATTTAGTATGTACTTAGATAGGTACAAAACAAGATATGAATTTCTTTCTCATTTATTCGGTTGCTAAAAATATTTTATTTTCAAATGAATCAGTTTTTACCTGTTACATACAGGTACACTCCAATGTAAATAAAACATTGTGGTACAACAGATATTTATGTCAAATACCATAATGTTTTCTCGTCAATTGTTTGCTGTACAAAAATTTTGACTTAAAGTTGAATGAATTGAGATTTAATCGAGATCTGAATTTATTATTAATATATGTTGGCTCGTGTTTTGCTGTTTCTTGAGATTTAATTTATTTTTTAAAAATTTACACAACGAACTGAATGTTAAAAGAAAATTTATTTATTTTTTGGTCAACCGAAAAATCAAGTATTGAAATACTGAAAAATTCTATCCTAAAAAAAGATGAAAAACCAGTTCGAAAGTGCGCTCGGGCACGCTTCATTAAACTGGAAAAAAAAACTAACAGAAATGCCAATTAATTGAATAAATCAATAATTACAATTTTTGGTTAAGCAATTTTACTGTTTCGAAATCAACTGATGGTCGTTTTACTCATAAGTTCGGAGAACTTGGAAATACCAACTTCTTAATTGGCTGATGTCACAAAATTTGAGAAGTTTTTACAGTGTCTGTAATGTATAGGACACACTTATCTCAAAATAAAAAGAGAAAAATATTAACATTCGATGCGAAGCTGAAATAAACTTCTTTATAAGAAAACTCAGTCCATCGACTAGAATACTTTCCGTTAAATGTTATACCCTATGGATGGAGGAACTGAGTATCTTAAATGGAAGTTGATTTTATCTGAATTTACGATCCCCATTTTATTGGCAATACCAAATCCCATCTCGTTGGAAATTTCAAAAAGAAGTTACTCAGATGTTCAATGGAAATCTTATTAACTCACATATGGCGCCGTGTTAAAGTTTTCTTAATAATAAAGAGTCTTTCCTTCGGTCAACATTGAGAAGTAGACAAGGGCATTAAATGGCTTGGGACTTAAGCAGACAAATGGTTCAGAATTTTCAAAATCGGTGTCCTTCATCCGATCCATAAAAACTCTACTTTGTCACTTCGAGAGCGATAATATGCCATGCCATATAATAAGTTTAGATCTTGAACTATAAAATCGAGGAGGCGGGGAGGCAAATATTAAAAAGTTTCGGGTCAAATTCGAGTGCTTAAGTACCTGTATTAGAAAACTATCTATCGATTTTAATGCAATTTCCAAAGTATTTTACGTTTCATTGGACAGTAGCGATAAAATTAAAATGCCATAGATGCAGCAAAGTTATTTTATTGGACAGTAGCAATTAAAAGCTATCATTGCTGAAGCCAAGTTATTTTATTGGATAGTAACAATGCACTTATCGATTTTGATGCTTCCAAGTGGTTTATCTTTCTCAGTGTAGATATAACTAATAATGACTTTAAATGTAAATTAGATTTATTTTTCATATGGAATTGCTTACACAACAAATGAATGAAATGAATTGATGTATACATAAATGAGAGTATAAATGATATACACAAAAAGGACAATTTTATGAAATCAAGAAAATTATGTTTGACAATTTTGATTTATATTAAGAAACCAACTAATTTTACATATTATTCCTCAAGTTATAGTTTTGGAAAAGAGTTTAAATTTTAGGCCTTTGGGTGTCCAAGGTGAAAGTATTAGAGATTGAAAGTTGCGTTCATACATAAAGTTATAGAGAATGTTCTGGCGAATATTAAAGCAATTTTCCGGTTTTTGGAAAAGTGTTTCAATTATAGGGCTTTGGGTGCCTAAGGTGTTCTGAAAGTGTTCTAAAGTGTTCTAAAAGTGTTCTAAGTTCTAACGTGTTCTAAAAGTGTTCTAAAGTGTTTTCGAAAAGTGTAATAAAAGTGTTCTGAAAGTGTTCTAAATCGTTTTAAAAAAAGTTACAGAAGTGTTCTAAAGTGCAAAGCTTCCAATGTAATGTTGAAGTATGGCCGCAGTATAGGGCTCTCGGACCTCACCCCTTTTTTTTGAAAAATCGACATATTAGATCGAGTATAGTGGTTATATTCGGTAGGTAGACTGGAGAGGCTATATGGGCTGGGTATATGGGGAGTACGGGCAGGGCCGTAGCCAGACCGGAAGCTCAGGGGGGCTCAGGGCCATTTACAACGATTTTCCCTAGGAAAATGAAGAAAAAAACCCTTTTTCAAAAATCTCAGGGGGGCTCAGCCCCCCCTGGCTACGGCCCTGAGTACGGGTGGTATAGGGTCGTCGTACGGGTCTCACTAATTGTCCTAAGACAATTAGTCTCAGCATACGACTTTTCGATAATTATCGATACTGAAAATATATCGATAGTTATTGATGGGTTGAATTATCGATAACTTTTGTGATTATCGATAATTTTGATTATCGATGATTTCGAGATTATCGATAATTTTGAGATTATCGATAATTTTGAGAAATCTGTGGTCTAAGTTACAGTGAATTATAGAGACTATGAAGAAGATACAACAAATTCTTGTCCAGAAAATTTCTAAAATTATCGATAATCTCAAAGTTATGAATAAACTTGAAATTATCGATAATCACAAAAGCTGTCGATAATTCAACCGATGATAATCCATTTTAAAATTATCGATAATTTATCGATCGGTAGAATGCCTAATTAGTTTGTATGTATGCTTTTGGGCAATGCCCCGATTGGATTTGCTCAACCGGGGCAATTTCCGGCTTGCCCCTGCGCGCCTCTTAAACAACCCAAAATTTTATATTGAAACATGAAATATATACATATTTATGTATTACGTCTACATTAACATATTACAAACAAAAATCGTCTTTTCGCAAAATTTTATTTCAAGCTATTAAGGACAATGTAAAGCAGAAATACAACCTTAAGTGCCCCAAAAAAAAAATGAAAATAATATTTAAACCGAACCTCATAAATCTCAACAATATTCTAAGCAACATTTTTCCGTATTTCTCATTCACATAATGGAAATACAGATAGAATCAAAACGACTTGAATATAGAAAAAAAAAATATATAAAATAAAAATTCCAAACCAGAAGCAATGCCAGCCAGCAGCTATAAATATGCAAATAAATTAGGCTTCGTACTAGATCACGCTCAATTGCGTGCCATTAAATTGAAAGTATATTAACCTATAAAATGGAATCGTAAACAGAAAAGGGCTATGTACCCATGGTGTATAAAAAGAAAGGTTTGCTAATAAAATCAATCAACATTAAATACCAAAAAAGTAAATGAAATAAGTTATTTTCTATTTGCATTTTGATTATGGTATGAAAAGGTGCCAATGAATCTCTTTATTTAATCAAACAAAGTAGAAGGGTTGAATTTTATTCGAATTAAATTTAATTTCGATGAATATCATACATTACGATATATTATGCCCTTCAGCCCTAATGCTTGTGTGCATTTACCTTGTACTTAATTCGATCAAAATAATTCATTTAATCGTGAAATGTATAACAAAACATGTCACCAATACCCACTAATTTTCATTACACATTTTCTCTTGATAGAAACATTAGTAATATTATATTTCTATCTTTCCACTCTGGAGGCAGATTATCGTAACACCACATATTTCATTTCATACCCAAAACGATCATAGTACATACAAAATGTTATTTATTAAGTAGCTCAACGTGATATTATAACAAACATGTTATTTACTAACAAAATGATGTAATGGGACGATAAAAATAAATGCTCGATTGATGATTTTTCCAGATAAAGAAAAAAAAAGGCAGCCCTTCTCACCCTCCATATGAGCATTAAAGCGTACTAACTTATTATCTACATATGTGTTATGTGTGCTTTTCGAATAATATTCGTCTATCTAATGTTGGATATGTTGTTATATATTGTAAAGACGACGATGTGGTAATAAATATCGTGGCTGATTTCGTCGAACGTTAAATTGGATTAAGTACTAAATGGCACGTTCCGACGTTTTTGATATGATTTTCTGTTGTCGGAATTTTATTGTTATCAGGTTTGGTTTCGATTGTATGATGTGTATCTCTCACGTTGATTGGATAATGCGTTGTTTTTTTGATATTAAGGATATGAATAACACGACATCATAGCACGGGAATGCGTTTTTTGTTTTACATTTTTAGATTTCCGTTTAATTCACTTTGTTAACATAAATGTGGTATCATGTGTAGTAATTATGGGAGGGAGATGAAGTAATTTTTTTTTGTTGAGTATACAGTTGTGGAATAATTTTATAGAAACGAGCCCAAATATTACACACTGGTTGTCTACGAAGAGGTGTTCTATCGGCATCGGCAAACTGTTTAATAGGCGTGGATATCAATGAATCACAGATAGAAGTGTTGAGCAATGAGACGAGGTTATATGTCCAATGTCCACGCACTGAAGTCCGAGCATTTCCGCTTACATATGTCGATACTTTAAGCATCACATTCAATTTCACTAAGTTCACGAACTTATTTTCCAAAATCATAAAATTAATAGATACTGAGAGGTGAAGTTCATTGAACTCGATACCGACGAATTGTTGTTTCGACAAATAAGTTCCAGTTAGAGCATAATGAATATAAAACCCTACATGAGGACAGAACTATTTACATTGCTATTGGGTTCGGATCAAAAACATTTTTCGAATGTCCAAGGGTTGCAACGACTGAACTACTGCCTAAACTTTGCAAAACTCGCAAAATATTAAAACGATCACCCAAATGCTTTCTTTCACTTGGCATTAGCAAGTCCATTTAAGATTTTTATTACTATTATTGTGGTTCTTTCATCTGTGCATGCATACCTTGATGTTTTACAAAATGTAAAATAACAAATCTTGATTGAAATCTTTACGCCACCATCGGTCAAGAAGGAATTAAATTTGAACAAATTTTCCTAAAATAATAAGTCGATATCTTGCGACCCAAGCATAAAATCAATTAGAATCAACATATTACCATACCGTGTTAATAAAATCATCCGAACGAATAAATAAATATCTAATCATAATTTTGTTTGTAAGTAGCCATCCGCACTTGAGCAAACCTCGACTTGATGGTGTATAGGCTTTCCTTGACTATATATATTTAATATAAACAAGTATGAAAGTTGCATGTATTGAAGACACAAGTAAAATATATATAAAAAAATGTAAACTATATAGTACACCACCTGACCGTCATTATCACCGCTGATTCTCGTACCTTATAATTTTTAATTTTGTTTAAGCATAGATATACATAATGGTTTTATGTTATCTTCACTGTTTTGGAACGAAACTTGAAAAAAGAAAATTAAAAAGAAAGTGTTACTTTACCAACTATCTAGAAACTGGCGATTCATTTCAATGAAATTATTGACATTCGTCTAATTTGAAACTTTTAAATTCGTTTTAACTTTACGTTACAACGTGGCACCCTTTTATAGATTAACAAACACGGTTAGGCTACTGATTAAGGTGCTATCCGTTTGTTTGTGCATGTTAAAAATGGATTTATGTTAGAAGAATTGGAAGTGAGTTTTAGGTGAATTCATTTTTTATAAAAATTTGTGTTCAATTTATGCTTTAGTGGTCCGTCTTGACGAAAGTGACAAAAATGGTTACCATTTTTCGAATCAGCATCTCCAAATTAGCTTTTACAAATTATGAAATGAGTCAAGCAGCAAATGTAGATACCAATGATTGATTTTTATAAGGGCTACGTTTCAACAGATAACAACAGACAACAGATAATGCAATGTACTCCTTATGCACAGGAAGTACACGCGTTCTTCTGGTTACAGACGTGACCCTGTCAGTTACGAGCAAGCATAATTTAAATATTAGCTACATAAATTAGATAGGTATAGGTACAGGAAAGGCAGGGCGTATTTTAGTGGGTAACTCTGAATGAAATGGGCAGCTGTAATAGTTATTTACGCAACGCGGGGCAAATTTTATTTTTTGACGAGTGTGTAGTTTGTGGCACGAGCCGATGGAAAGGGCTGCAATTACACGAGTTAGAAAACATATTTTCCCCAAGTTGCGTATTAAGTTTTACATCAGCGGGTGGAAAAGCGCAGTTTTCAATCCGAACGCATGTAAAACCAATTTGGGCAACTGTGAATTTCAAATATTCTGACAGACACTTATATCTAGATATAGAATACATAAGTAACGTAACATAATACACGACACATAAATAAATGTCATCTATATTTAAGGACATGATTAAAATAAGCATTTTGTATAACGAATGATCATGCCTTTAAACAAGTAGGTGCGAGAAACTTAAGTAACATATAAAGAAACTGAAATCTCAAATTAAGCTTTTCGTCTTAACATGTCAAGTAGTAGATCCAAATAAACAACCATCTATTACTTCCAATGATAAATATATTTTTTTCAATGCATATGTCCAGTGGACATTTTTCACTTTCTCGTATAATAAATCTACTACTTGACATGTTAAGACGAAAAGATTAATTTTAGATTTCATTTTCTTTATATGTTACTTAAGTTTTTCGCACCTACTTGTTTAAAGGCATGATCGATCATTCGTTATACAAAATGCTTGGATGTATGAATTAATAAGAAATCCAAAAATCAGGAATCCACAAATCAGGACACAAAAATCGGGAAACAAAAATCAGGAAACAAAAATCGGGAAGCAAAAATCGGGAAACTTAAATCAGGAAGTACAAAAATCAGGAATTTCTCAAAATTGGAAACTTAAAATTATCAAATGAAAATTACTAAAACCAAAAATCAAAAAAATTATGAAAGTCTTTGTGATTGTAATTGTGGGGGCTCCGCCCCTAGCCCCCGCGCCTGCGTCGAGCTTTTTACGCCCTGCAGGCTGTCTTACGTACATGGGGCTCTGCCTCAAACAACGCTAGGGACTCTGCCCCTTAGACCCAACAATGGGGATGTTCCCCCTTGACCCGCTTTGCGGGGGATGCCGCCCCTCAACCCCGCTTTTTTCTTTTAATTAATTTCATGGCCTGCGGCGCTATTACATTTTCTTTTTTTCCTCATTTTAGATTTTCCAAATTTCTGATTTTCCAAATTTTTCAATTCCTAATTACATTTCCTAATTTTTGGATTCCCGATTTTTTTTCCTGAGATTTGGTTTTCCGAATTTTTATTTTCCTGATTAATGAAAGCCTGTTTATTTATGCCCAGCCCACAGACTCCAAAAGATTGTAACTATCGACTTGATTTTTGGAATGGGTTTTGATCCTTAAAGCTTCAAGGTTTTTCGGTACCTAATTTAATGATTTTTAATCTTTAGCGAACTTATTTTGTTGGTCATACTTCGCGGACATACGGAAATAACAACTCGACAGACTTTGGATTCCAATCACTGCTCCACCCTTAACTCAACCCGTCTCCTAATAGAAAATGCAAATTCTGACAAAAACCTAACACTGAACATTTAAATTTTAAGGAAATCAATTCGTTAATCGGTTCGATTACTTAGGTTACATAAGTGTTGTAACAGCTGGAGGAACTGATTTCCCGAGAAGGAAGGATATTTTGTATGAGTTTATAAAATCCCCACTAAACACAATTTCACATTCAAATATTAATATTTTATTTTTCTTTAATTTTTGGCTATGTCCGTTTTAATACACTGAGCCAAAAATAAATAAAGACACTTTTCATATTTTAATAGATT
>JANVCI010142216.1:0-11165 GCA_026413465.1 Trichosia splendens | reverse complement strand
TTTTCGAGACATGCTGTAGAACAATTTTTTGCTCAGAATAATGGTCTGCATTGATGAAAAATATAAAAAAATCGATAGTCATGCCTAATTCGATGTTTCTAGAAAATTTTAGACATTCTCATCAAGCGCCTCTAAATAATATCTAAACTGCATTGCATAGGGACTTAATATTCGTATACCCGTCTCTTCTTATCTAATCCCCTTATTCCATATTGTTTGATAATGAATGAAGCCTTGAAAAAAATGTTTAAAAACACCGATACCATGCTGCTAGTTGTACAATGAAATGAGATATTTTCTTTCAATTAAATTTTCACTAAGAAAAAGAACTTAAAATTGTATTCCATTTAATCTTTATAACCATATGAAAGTAACACAACACCGTGAAAATGATGTTGTAGGTTCGATACTCTTTACTAAGTTTCTCTACAACTTTTAACGACACTATTTACCAAGCGACACAAAACAATACGAAAACTTATTTATTGTACTGCTCTGCATTGCTACAAAAGTACATTGCTTCAAAATGATATATAAATCACCTACATAATTCAATGTGCAACGCAAAATGAAAATTCATGTACGTAGTAAAAAATAAACTTTTTTTTGCGATATGCCTGACTGGGTGTTGTTTTCTATGTTGTCTAAAATGTTGCGAACAACAACAAAAACATATAAAGTCGTGAACTCTGAATATACTTAATCGAAAGAATTTTTCATTTTCTTTCTGAAATGGATTTTGTTTGTTACGAATTGAATATAGGTAAATTATGTATGTTTGTAAATACGTTTTATATTGTTTTCATGTGCTTTTAAGATATGCATGCATACAAAGGGATATTAAGTGATGCAGTAGTGTTCAATGCATTAAATTATTAATGATTGGTTACGAAAAAAAAACCACAAATAGTATTCCAACAAAATGTTGCTCTGCTGTTTGGATTTTGTTTTGTAAAGTAATGCTATGACTGCGATAAAAAGGTGCCAGTTCAATTGATATATGATAAAATGAACATAAAACAATTTAATTTAAATTGTGTTGCTCAGACGAACCACTTTTTTTTTGAACGCAGATCTTAAAGTGAAAGAAGAAAGAAATCGTGAAAATACAGAATAAATTTGAAATATATAAAATGATATTTAATCCAATAGTTTGAATTATAGCTACGGCATTCGCTTTACTATATCGTACTATAGACAAAACTCATTTCTTCATGGGTGCTTGTATCAACAATAAATTATTCTTTAAAACTAAATTAAAACGGTTTTGTGCCTCATCCTGTAATAAGCTTTTACGTACTTTTATTTGTATGTAAGTGATGATAACATTTGCGGACAGCTTATTGTTAAACTTCACGGACCACACATGTTGAATTTCGATTAATGAGAATTTTTACATTTATTTCTGAACAAAAAATTACAGCTTTAGTGAAGGTATACTTATAAGATATGTGTTTGTTTTTGTATTTCTTAGTTTTATTATTAATGAGGATATTAACTCAATGGTTCAAAGTAATATTTCTGAATGTAACAATAATATTAAATTCTAAGACCATAATTCATATATTGGTAATCATCATAATTTGTCATAGCTTATGTCCAATTTTGATTGATTTCGGATATAATTTCAAGAAAGTGTAGAAAAACGTAATGAAAAACAACATACGGGAGATGAATTTATCTTAAAACATTCTTGACTAAAAAAATATCAATCTCAACGTAAAGTTTATCAGCAACAAAAATCAAGGGGGAGCAGAATATTGCATAGTCAGGACTTTTCACGCTTCACAAGAAAAGTAAAAAAAACATTCGGCCTAAAATTGAAACACTTTTTTGAAAAACGTGTAACGAACTGTGTCATATTACCCCCCTATTACACTTGTAGAACTCGAGAAAAGTAAAAAAGAACATCAGCCCTTTCGGAAAACATTGTGGGAATGTTTAACAGTCCACACTATGAGTCTACTTACCAAATATCTTCACTCCAGCACTTATACTTTCGAAAAATTTATTAAGATACGTGAACCCTTCGTCTTTTAAAATTTTCACCAAAATGAATAGGTCTGGCCGTTAGAAAATTCCCGACATTTGAAAAAATATTGATCCAATTGGGTAAACTCGTTCTCGAGATAATCGGATAAGGGGTTGTCCATTTTTCACGTTATACTTCCCGTGGCCCCGTGGGGAGGGGGTCAACAACAATCGGAAACAATAGGATAAGAGTGAAGATAGGTAATAGATAATCGTATTATCCCAACGACATAAACAAATTAAGATTAAAAATGTAAAAGTAAAAAATGAAGATGCGCATTACATTTGTGCACACGACGCACACAGTGCATACTGCTACAGATCGGTCAACTCGACATTTGCAGAGAAGAAAATGAAGAGGAGGATTGACTTATAAGAGGCAGTTGAAGGACCAAAATATATGTTGGAAATAATTTCTAAAGAAAGGGAAATGGAGAGTGAGGAAATTCGGCTATTTTTTTTATCGAAAACGGGGGTTAAATTACTCCAAAAAATATTGTCCCAGGAAATGCCCGAAAGAATCCGTTAAACTTCTTAAATTTTTTTAAAAATCCAATAAAATCCCGAATATCATTATAAAATCCTGAAAATTCCAAGAAAATCTTGAAAATCGTAAGAAAGATCTTCAAAATCACAATAAAATCTTTAGATTTTAAAATCCTATCACACGATTTTACTTACTAGTTTACCCCTTGATCGAAAAACATTTCGAGTTATGGAATCGGACATCATTATCTAGACCACTTAAACATTGATTTAAAAAACCATTGTTCTAAAAAAAAGATGTTCTATGTTCTAGCAGATTAATATGAACATTTTTTAATGGGAAGTTGCCTTAAATGTTCAGTGATTACCTTACCAACAATCTGAGCCAACTTCCCATTAAAAAATGTCCATATCCTCCATCTGCTTGAACAACATAAATAGGGCTTGTAAGACTCCAGTTACGAAGTGGGCCCGTAACAGACGGACAAACCGACCACAATGGAGTGTACCACTCAGTAAAAAGCTCTAAAAATAGCTTTTAAAATAAACAATTTGCCCCCAACCTTGAATCTATGCATCTGTAATGGATTTCATTCTAAATTTCAACAAAAACGTATTTGTTTAACACGGACAATATTACTAAATATTACATACTTTTTTTGTTTAATCGATTGTCGCCAAGTTGAAACAGCGGTAATATAAAAGAAATATTTTAACATCCACCAAATATTTGCCATGGCTATTAAGTTCTCCCATCTGTGTTCATCCGCGTTGTCGTGACCATTTATTAAACAATTTTGGTTTAAGAAAGAAAAAAAAACTACATATAAATAAATGCGAAACAAAAACATATATAATAATGTCGAATATAAGGATTGTTTTCGAAATTTTATTAAACAAAAAACAATGTCCGTTCAACATCGATGGCCATTGGATTGCAAATAGTTTTAAAAACTTTAATTCGAATACAAAAATGCCTTCAAATTAAATAAGAATCATTTTATATAACTGAATCTGATAAAAATGTTTTGAATATTTTCACATGAACAATGTCAATATATATCGTTGTTGGAAACAATCGTTGAAATTAATAAAATATATCTTTTAGCTTCTTAGAAATTTCTTTTGTTATTTAATTTAAAAAGAATTTTCTGTTTTATTTGATTTTAAAATTCTTTTCTATTGTAAATGAGATTAAAATGCGCGAAGATGTTTGTATAAGCTGTTCTCAAAGAACCAATACATATTCGTAATGATTAAAGAAATATTGCTCAATAATTTTGTTGATTAATGTTATTCCTTCCGAGTCGATCACTTGAATATTTCAAACAAGAATGGAAATAAGGAATTTTTATTTGCTATGAAAATATATACCAACTTAATATGTGTCCTATAAATTATTAGGGGTAACCAATATGTTCGTAAAGTTCGTATGTTAAATCTTTCGTAAGTTGATTTCACGAACTTTACTTAAATTGTAATCCGGTGCCGTATCTTAGCTTACAAAGTTTGTCAAATTTTTCTTTACGAACAATGAGTCCACCCGTTCCCCTTTGTGACTTTATTCGTAAATTGAAGTTAACGAAAGAAATTACCAACTTCACACAAATTTTTTAATCAGCCAATCAGTACTTTATTTACAATTTCTACTAACTTTACATTGCTCGAGGGCAAAGTAAATAACACAATATTTGGTTTTGTAATTGGAAAATTTTCACTTCGGAAATAAAATTATTGAAGACTCGGTCAGGTGTTCGGAATGGCAGTTCGGTGCAATTTTAATTTGAAAATGTTTATGTTTGTGTTGTTGTTATTGCAAGTTTAAATTTCCATGGTTTGAAAATGAAGAACTTAAAGTCAAATATTCCACTCATCCTAAGGGGATTGATGTTTTAGCTGAAGAGAGTGGAAGTAAGTTAAGCAAAATGCCTTACTGGCTTCGAGTTTGAGCATTTCGAAACCAATTGTTAAAATACATGACACTGAAAGATATCGGATTTTTTCACGCTCTAGGGTATTCTTTACTAGTCGACTAAGGGTATTTCCGAGGATGGTAAGGATTCATTCCTAGAATACTTACTTCAGGTTTTTCGGGATTTGTGGGATTACTTTCTAGAATTCTGTATTTTCGCATTTTCTCCTAGATTTAGGACATTGTCGATGTGGTTAAGTGTGAGTTCCCTAAATTTTCGGTGTTCCTTGGGATTCCGGGACAACATTATCAAACTGACTCGAACATCGAAAACTGGATTTTCAGGTACAGCATTTTGTGATATTACCCTTCTGAAGAATATCCAAAAGATAAATTAAATTAATTTTTAGTGAGAAAAAATCATCAGAATTGAAAATGAACAGATTGATGAACTATAGTAATTACGCAAACTTTTGATTGGTACAACTGATGCACTCGTAAATTAAATTTGTATAAAAATGTCAAGAACATACACACACTTTTACGCGCGAAAATTACGAATAATACGAAAAGGGCGCACCCGTTGCAGTCATGAATCATTCAAAATTGTAAACTAAATTGTGGAAAATTTCACTTACGAATTAACTTATGTACGAACATTACAAACATATTGGTTTACCCCTATTATAATACTTTGTAGCCATAAAATTAAACTATAACTTAGTCATTGAAATGAAAATATTAATATTAATGAACATAAAAATGTGCTACACAATTCTAAAAAAACAATAAATATAGTAGGAAATACAAAAATAAAGACATAATTTACCTATAATTCAATCATTACTATTTCGCATTTGTAACAAAGAACAAAATATCGCTAGAAAAAAAGTGGGTGTAAACATTCGTACTTACAAGTAGATCATAACGCAGTTTTATTTTAGCTTAATTTTTGCTACAACTTTTTATATCTCAATTAAAGAGAAAAAAAAGCTTCTGAGAACACTTTAGTTTCCTATTCTACTAATTAAAACGAACTACAAATAATTAATGACGTAATTCTAATATGCATTGAAATTGATAACCAGATGTGCCCACTCAATTTTACATTGGCACACACCACATATCATTATTATAATACAAACAGTTACATTCGATAAAAAGTTAACAAATGTTGTATGTTGTCGTCATCGTCAATCGTCCTCTGGTTCGAATTATACAAAAATAGTAATAAAATTAAAAGTGAAAAATGAAAAATTGAAAATTAATTGAATTATGTAAAAAAGGTGTACCACTTTGTGGTTTGCCTACGTAAATTTAGGTACTTGATGTTGTTGGTAAGGTTCTTAAATGTATAATGTTTTCATACGAAATGAGGCCTATGATTATAGACATTTTGTCTTGATGCATATAAATACAATAAGCTACAATAATGATGAAATCACTATTTATACGTTCGACATCGAAACTTTTTGTAGAGTAATATGTTTCGAAACATTATTTCATTCATGTTTGGAAATTAGATTTTCATTCATAAAATCAATGTGTCTAAGAAATGAAATACATTTTTGGAAACAAAAAAAATTTAAATAAATTTGTAATTAAAACGGAAGTAGTTTTCAACATATTGCCAATGATAATGAAGAAGAGGTGTAAGATTGATAGTTTCGTGAAAAGCGTAGGTTGAAATTATGACAATTTCGTTAAATAATTCGGTTTGAATTGAGATTTTCATATATAACATTTTTATGAATGAAATCAATAGAGATCCCACCTATAAAATTGAAACGAAGATTATAAAAGTGAATATTCTTATACAAATGACCCTTCAAAAACAAAAAAAATATTCATTGGCTCAGTCCAGATAAGTCATAGTTAACTCTCAAAAAGTCTGAAACTCTTCTTGAATCATCAAATCTAATCCCAAATATACGTTATCATCGACATTTTCAATTTACCATTTATAGCGAATGTTAGGGTTCCAAAAACTTGTATGGAAAAAACTTTGTGCTACCGGCAGTTGGCGCATTTTAAAGTGCTTCCCTAAAAGCAAAATAGACAAAATTTGGGCATCGTAACTCAATTTTTTATTGGGCCTCGAAAATCGAAAACTTTCATCAGGTGGGTCTGATGAAAAATATATTGGCGTCAGAAAGAAGTGAAATTTTGCACAAAGGTCAGGTGGCGTTCAGTCAAGAGTCATACTTTTTTCATGTCCTCTATCGCAGAATTGAAACACAACATACACATCGTGGTATTTATATCCATTTGAAGTAACAATACGATAATACAAAAATTCATCTTTTCCGATGTACCAAATTAGTACACTCCAAAACACGAATCAGATCAACTAAATTTTTTTCGGATAGGTCGATCCTTGAACTAAGCACCTTGCGTAGGACCATAAATAGGAATCAATTATAATTGTTTTCCAATATGATAGTCTCATATTCCGAACTTTACCACTGTTACCCTGTGTTTCGACTAAACTACCTCTTAAATTTATATGTTCATGTCTTTAATATAAAATAGAAACTAAAACAGACCGAAAATACTGCCTTGAACATCCCCAGAACTCTTTTTTTGGGAATATTTTATTAAAATTGGTTGAGAACTCTTCGAGATAAATTCATTTAGTACTCAGTCATACTCATTTTGTAGCTGGAAACTTTTGATGTTCTACAAAAATGTCCTCCTTGTAATTCACCTGCAGTATGCATTTTATTTTTTTCAGTTTAAAAGATAACTCAAGAAAGGTTTTTTTTTTGCATTGGAACACGATGAACATATCTATTTTAACTGAAATATGTTATTAGATAAGAACCACCTTTTCTTGAACTCACTGTTGAGTTATTAGTAAAAAATGAAAACTTTAGTTTAACTAATCAGATCTACGGGAATCATGATATCGATGTCGTCTTTACAAGTGGACCAAGTATCAGCGATCAGAAAACCTGGTATTTATCAAGTGTTACGTAAACATTGTGCTAAAATATAAAACGGAAAGTCTAGAACAGCTATAGAAAAAGGATTTAAAAAACATTGTAGATTTATTAAATTTAATCGCCCACATAAGTCTGCAGTAGTTTTTCATGCACTAAATAAAGATCATTTAAGTGTAAATATACAGTGCTTAAAGCTAAAAAAACAAGTGAATGAGAACTATAGATTAGATGTATGGGAAAGTCTGCTTATGCATAAGTATAAAAATAATGTTACGCATTTGGAACCAATCCCTACCCTCACTACTTTTCAATTCGTTTGCAACGTCTACGCACACATGATAATTTGTCAACATGAAAAACTTAGCCGATTTAATTAAACTTAAGTTTTGTTTTTTTAATAATAACTTAAGAATTGGGTAGAGTTCAAGAAAAGGTGGTTTTTATCCAGTAACATATTTCAGTTATATGTGAGCTCATGGTATTTCCATACATTTTTATTTGTCAGTTTCATATATTTTTAAATCCATTTTAAATCAAAATTCTCGAAACTCCAAAGCCATTTTGTAAAGCTTTCTTTTTCGTTTCGTCGCATTATAAATTTTAAAGGAAACATAAAAATTTCCGATTACATGCTATGGTAAGTTAATGATGTTAAATATTTTTAGTTACTGTAAAAAGTAAATGAAAGGAAGCTGAGTGGTATGTACACAAACGAACAAAACGTCGACAATAGTTCCAAAAACAATTTTTTTTATTTCCCTCTGGCCTGATAAGATATACTTATTATTAACAGCGTTAGTTTCTATTGATATGATATTTCCTAAGAGCGTGCGAAAATTAGTTATTTACAATTTAATCAGTTTTCGTTATTGTATGCGGTTAAAATCCACACGTTTTGCCATTTTTCGGTCAATAATTTTTAAACTCATGCTTATTCGTGGAAATAAATGTTGTTTTATTGTAAAAAATAGAGCACGATTTTTGGGTTTTTAGACAAAACTCTATAGAATCATTTACTTTTCATATAATAATAACAGTGATTTTCTTTATGTTGGACCGCCTTAAACATAAACATACTTAATTCATTTTACCTTGTAGCCATTATTCAATGTGCACGATACATCAATAAAAATATTCTTTAAGTATTTAAAATGTTTATAAGAATAAGATAATAACAATAAACTATAAACATTGTATGGTCAATATACGCACCATCATCTTCCTTCATCATCGATTTTTAATTTCAATAATAATATTCGATTGTTTGAGTTTATCGAAGAAGAAAATATTCTTTTACATGAACAATGATTCGAGTTGATTTTTTTAAAAGATATTATTATGACCACAAACAATCTTTTTTTTTTTTTTTTCATTATTTTATAGTCTGTCAGAAAATTATCAGATATACCCGTTGGATATTTCTTTGTTAAAGCGACTGAGAAATCTACAGTAAATGCCATCGAAATTTCAGAAAAATATGATTATATTAAATACATTCCATTCTGCACACAAATTAATATTAAAAAAGAATTTCGAAATTTTAACATTTAATTAATTAAATGAATCAGCGTTAGCACGAGCCGACAATCATATAAATTCAGCTCATCACACCCATTGAAACAGATTGTTAACTTAATTATTTTGAAATTAATTAATTTAATTTAAGATTTTGTGGCAAAACTCTACCTCAACTCTTTTTAGTTTTATCAACATTGTTGGTAATATAAGCAATATTAAGTTATTGCAAATCTAGAAAAAAACGTCTTAAATATGTGCGGTGTATGCGGCTTTTCTTGTTCATAAAATTAAATAAAATAAAATAAAACAGTTATAACAAATATATAAAAATGTTGCATATTTTTCAAGACAAGAAGAGAAAGTCTCTGTAGTCACATATTCACTCTTGTATAAGTTTTTTATGTTATACTTCTTGGCCTGTGGTGTTTTATTAATATCTTTCTATTGATAGTTGTTAAGGTAAAAATTGAACAAGAAAATGACTATGAAAATCAGATTACACAGACATTAAATTATATACACGACAAACGTCCAATCAATATTACCAATGATTAATATTATTTACAATGAAGGGACATTTTTTCTCGATTTATAATTTCTTAATTGGTTATTCATTTTACTATGACTTTTTGAAGTGTTTCTTCAAATACATAGTTCATTAGAGAGCCAAAAACCAGCCTTACAGTCTTAGATTTGTTGTATAAGTAAACAACTTTAAATTCTTTAATATCGAACCTATATCGCAAATATTTAGTTATACATGGCTTGGTCGATGTAATATTAACAAAACTGATTCTGATGTATAACGGAGATTGCAGAGAGTCTGTGCACTAAGCAGACAAAAAAAAATTAATATTTTCAAAGTGAAGGCACGCGTAAGAATAATAAATTGTCCATTGCATTTAAAATCATATTCAATATTCAACAAGTTGTATTACGTGTCCGTCTATAACATACCAATGTGAATATACTTCACTCACAACTGTGTTGATATAGTTATTTTAGTTTTGATTAATATTTATTTAAGACCAGCAAAAGAGTTAAGTGACTACGGAGCATATTTCTTTCACTTCCACTTATAAATAAGAAAAATATGTCTGCAGTTGATGATGAGGAAGAAATACTTTAATGCTCTCAAATGCACGTAAAACTGATTAATAACATTAATTCACAACATGATTTTTGCAACTGCAGTGATCATTATATTGTCGTAAAAAGAAGATTGTACGCTAAGCATTTACTGTGAGCGTGTGAAAAATACAAGAATGTTCATCGCTCGTTCATAAACTTTGAAATTGTATTTCCCTAGGAGCTTATATACTGAACGCTAGACAGTAGCCTCTCCCTATTGAATCTTAAAATATTTGTAAAATTACATTGATGATGATTGAATTAAATTGTTCAATTACTTACGCAGATCACGTCGTTAGGACCGTAGCATCAAAATTCTATATTTTTTTTTGTTTAAATCTGACTCAAGGTCCATTACTCAAAAAAAATAAATCGTTTGTAATTCACCAAAGTTGAATGAATACCTTTAGTCGTTCGTTCGTCGATCTTAAGAACTTTATTTCTCTCACATACCAAATGTTAATTTAAACAAAAAAGTCTTTTTTTTTTGTAATTATTCATATCATATATGGAAAAAAATAGAAAGATGTTGGCATGTAGGAATGAAGTGATGGTTGTTTGAACTCTACATGTGATCGAGGCTATTAGAAAATTAAGTTTCATTCCAATACGAAGATGATTAATAATCGAAGACGTTGTGTATAGAAAATTTTGAGCGTAGGAATGTCTTCTTTCAACTTTGAATCGTTAAATCATACATTCATAATCATACAACAATATATCGTTATGTGCCATTTGACAGATAAATTCTTTTCTGATCTGAAACACTTATATTATATTTTCTAAGTTATTTATGTACGTACATTGTCCAAATTAGAGTAGTGCGTCGGTGCGCGTTGCGCCGATCGCCAGTCGAAATAGTGCAAAAAAGTGCGCCGTTGCCGCCGAAGATCCTGTTTACGCAAGCCGAACGCTGGCAGCCGATAAAATAAAAAAATCCATGCGCCACCGCCACCGATATCATTTCTCGAAATGAAATTTTTCAACTGTTTTTTGATCATTAATCGTTGTTTTAAATTGAAACTGCGTAATATGCTATAATAGCAACAGAATTTGTTGAACGGAATCCCTTATGGATAAGAAAAAAGTAGCGGTACCAGAGTTACTTGACGTGAACACTCGTTGCGTTGGTTTTTATTGTT